>ML780747.1:523240-545386 GCA_009831015.1 Picea engelmannii
AGGAGGGAGGATTGATCCAGGTGGATATCGGTGGCCACCCACCTTTTCCGACTGGCTCAAAACAGTTTTCTGGCAATTTTGGCAATTTACTATTTTTAGCAGGTTTTAACTTTCGGGGCCATTTTGAGGGCCTAAATGAAGGTGTTTTGAGATCGAGGTTCTGAATGATAGCCGAAAGAATAATTGATCCCCCAAAACGAATCTCCTCGACGATACCTTTCCAATGAGCTATCACACGCCTAAAACAGAGATCGTATGCAAAAGTTACGACCCCGGGAAGTTGATGTACTAACTTACCCAAGCGGGGCCCACATGACTTTTGGCGCTTCATCTCCTAGGGTTAGGTTTTTGGATGTATATGAATTTTGGCATTCTCGTCTATTGTAAAAAGGCATCTAGATCCTCATTGTAATCATCTTCTCACGGATGCGAGTAGCAGCCACATCTCTTCTCAGAGATAAGCTACCAGCGCCTTAGCTAGTTTATTTACATTCTGTCTGTAAGCATATTTCAGTCATTTGTTATTAATGAAATGAAGTCTTATTTCCGCTGCATCTCTGGGTTTATGTGTATTTCTGTATTTCATTGTGTTCCTACATAAATCCGGATCAATAAATTTCTTCATGTCCCTCATTTATATTGTACAATGTAAAAGAATGGGTGTTTCCAATGGTCCTTCACCCGCGCCTAAGCATGAGCCCATATCCGAGCCTAAATATCCACATATCCCCACTACATATATAGATACTCAACTTCAATGCCCAATTGATAAGGTACCATTTTTTATGTAAGGTACCAGATGTAATATAATTTGCAAAAATAGGAATATTCAACAGATATCAATGGAACGACAAAATATGAGAAGAGCAACACCAAAAATAATACCTTTATTCAAAGAAATAAATATTCACTTGCCTCATCTAGGGGGAAACCTCCAACATAGAAGAGCTCTATTACAATAATTCTCAAGACAAGATTTCTCATGCCTCTTGCTCTTATTTATACTATTTTTGTCTTCTAAAGAACATTCTAGAAGAGGATCTTTCTAGAAGCAGAAGCTTATATTAGGTCTTCTTACATTGACTTGTTCACATTTATTAAATAGGCCTTACTAACTAATGTCGACCTTTATTACATGGAAAATATATTTAGGACTTATTAACTAATGTCAGCCTTTGTTACATGGAAAATATATTATTCTATCTACGTGAGGGGTTAGGTCCCTAACATGCCATCCTCCTTGGAAAAGAGCCTTTTCCTCAAGGATTAAGATGAGGAAACTGTTGTAGAATGGTAGTCGGTTACCAGGTGGCATCTTCTGGTGGAGTATCCTTCTAGTGAACCAAAACTTCCTTGATGGTGCACCGACAGACATGACACTCTCTTTGGTCCAATATGGCTTGTGGCTATAACCAAATGGAACCTTCTTCATCCAACTCTGGTAGGTTGGTCTTGGTGTGGCATTTAGTTCCAATCACTTTCTTCAAGTATGAGGCATGAAAAAAAGGATGTAGCTTGGACTGTCTGGGAAAAGGTAATTGATAGGCCACTAGCCCCATGCATTTGATAATAGTATAAGGACCATGAAATTTTGGTGCAAGTTTTTGACACTGCTAGGCTTTGAGTGAAGTTTTCTTGTATGGTTGGAGGTGAAGAAACACCTGATCCCCTTCAATAAATAAACATTCAAAATGACCCTGATTTGCCTGCTTCTTCATGCGATTTTGAGCCATTACCAAATTATATTTGAGAGTACGGAGAATGTTCATGAGAATGATAAGATTGTGGTTAGCCTCTGGAACATTGGAGACACCCGACATGTATTGGAGAATCGATGGTGGCTTCTGTTCATAGAATGATTCAAAAGGATCCATATGAGTGGCAGTATGATAAGAGGTATTGTACCGCCATTCGGGTAGGGGTAACCACTCAACCCACTGATGTTGTCTTTCAGACACAAAACACCTCAAATATGTTTCCAAACACTTATTGACCGCTTCCATTTGGACATTAGTCCGGGGATGATAAGTTGTGTTGAGATGAATTGAGTTCCTTAGAGCCTGAATAGTGCTTGTAGGAAATTACTGGTAAAATGGGATCACAGTCATAAAAAATAGAATGAGGCAGTCCATGGAGGTTGTTAATAGGTGTTGAAGAGCACAAAAATGAACATATTTGGAAAGACGATCCACTACCACCATGATGACTGAATTATTGCCTGATTTGGGTATAAGCCAACAATGAAATCCATGGAAATATCCATCCAAATAGTAGGTGGAAGTGAAAGTGGTTGGAGTGCACCATGAGGTTTGACACTCTCACCCTTATTGTGTTGACATGTATCACATTCAGCCACAAAGGTGTAGATGTCATGTTTCATACCATCCGAGAAGAAAGATCTTTTTACCTGTTCATAAGTTTTGGTAAAACTTGAATGACCTGCTGTAGGTGAAGTATGAAACTTAGAGAGCACCTTGGGTTTAAGGGTCGACTGTTTTCTTAAATACTAGCGACCTTTATAGAGAAACTCTTCATTGTGCAAATAGTACCATGGAGAAACTTGTATATCTTGTTGAATTTTCTGGATTAGGATGGAAATTTTGGGGTCTTGAAACCATTCCTGTCAAATATCCAGAAGCCAGTTTGCTACAATGAATGAGAGGGAAAAGAGGGACCCTTCATCTTCATATTTCTTGGAAAGAGCATCAACGACCACATTTTCTTTTCCCTTTTTGTAAACAATCTCATAATCATATCCAAACAACTTGGACACCCATTTTTGTTTCTTTGAGGATGAAATCCGTTGTTCTAGGAAGTACTTGAGGCTTTGATGATCCATTTTAATTTGGAAGCGTTGTCCCAATAGATAAGGGTGATAGAGATCCATTGCATGAAAAATAGCCAACATTTCATTTTCATAAATCGATTGGCCGAAATGTCAGTTCGACAATTGTTTGCTCGTGAAAGCCAAAGGTCGTCCATCTTGCATGAGGATTACCCTGATCCCTCTCCTAGATGCATCACATTCCAGAACAAAGGTCTTGGTGAAGTCAGTTAGGGCCAGTACATGAGTAGTGCACATAGATTCTTTTGAGTCTTGGAAGGATTGGTCAGCTGTTGGAGTCCAACTAAAAACATTCTTTTTAAGAGGAGTTGTGAGAGGAGTCACATTTTTTCCATAATTTTGAACAAACTTGCGATAATAGCTTATTAAACCTAGGAAACCATGCATACTTTTAAGAGTTTTAGGGCAAGGCCAATTATGAATAGCTTCAATTTTCTTGGGATCCACCCTTACACCATCCTTTCCAACAATATGACCTAGGTACTTAACTTTAGAGGCATCAAAATAACATTTAGAATATTTGAGGAAAAGTTGGTGCTTAGAGAGGAGACAAAGAACCTGATCTATATGGGTGAGATGGGTTGGCCATGTTTTACTATAGATTAAAATATCATCAAAGAAAACTAACACAAAGTGATGGAGGAAAGGACGAAAGACATGATTCATGAGACTTTGAAAAGTTGAGGGGGCATTACAGAGACATAAGGGCATGACCAACAACTCATAGTGGCCCTCATGAGTGCGGAATGAATTATTAGGGATGTCTTACTTTTTCATATATATCTCGAATGTAGGTCAAGTTTGGTAAAGTATTTATCCCCACTAATTTCATCCAAAAGGTTATCTATGAAAGGAATGAGAAATGTGTCCTTGATGGTAAGTTTGTTAAGGGCACAAAAATCAGGACACATGTGCCAAGTTCCTTCCTTCTTGAGGACCGTGACAACACGAAAAGAATAGGTGTTGGTACTAGGATGGATAACACCTGCTTCTAACAATTCATGGACAATTTTCTCAATTTCATTTTTTATTATCAAAGGGATGACGATAAGGGTGAAAATTGGGAGGAAGAATTCCCAAGATTAAAGAAATGGAATGGTCATGATATCTATGGGAGGGGGGGAGGCCCTAGGAAGTTTGGAAATCAGTGGGATGGCGGGAAAGGATCACTTGAAGGTTGGGGTGTACCGGGGGTGTCTCAACTGCTTGAATGGAATGGAGTTGGGCAATGATGCCAGAATTACCTTTTTTGAGTAACTTTTCCATGTAGTGGGAACTGATGATCTCCAGAGTCCCTACAAGGTTAATTAACCATGCAATTCTAGTTCCTGCGAAGTTATACTTCGATATGAATAATATTTTAGTGTCGAAATGCCCAAATTCTTAACAAGAAAAATGTGTAATAATTTCGCAACCAAAATCCAGGAGGCAAGGTTGCACGACAATAGATCTTGTCTGTCCCTTTTTTGGCCTGATTTTGTCCCAAGGGTTAGGTTTTCCAGGGTTCCTATAGATAAGGGTTTTCTCTGTGCTATATCTCTCTGATATACATGCAGGGTCTAATAGTAGTACTCGACCCAATATCTCAAGGCACCAACTAAGGAGGCTAGACCGTACCCTTAGCCGTACTTCCCGATTACCCCTGTACTAGAGAGTATCTTACTGAGTGTTTTTCTTGGTGGCACTATAGCCGTTAGGCGGCCGATCAATTGATCTGTGGTTGGTTTCAAGATACCTAGGGAGGCTCCCGATATACCATAGGTACATGGAAGAGAAAGTATGTATACAAGTGTTGTCTAATGTGCTACCACTCAAAGGGGTACCAACATGGGTTACAAGGGTGTCTAACAATGTGAGCTTAAAAAAATCTTGTATTTCCTGTGTGTATGCTTCCCCGACTGCGGATTTATGTGTTGAAAAATAGATCATTGTAGTTTAAAGACGTTGGAACACGTCTCTAACCTAAAAAAGCATTTAACCCACAATTTCTGCCAAGGAAAGTGCTCTGATACCACTTGTAAGGTACCAAATGCAATATAATATGCAGAAATATGAATATTCAACATATATAAATGAAATAACAAAATATGAGAAGAGAAACACCAAAAATAATACCTTTATTCAAAGAAAGTAATGTTTACTTGCCTCTTCGAGGGGGAAACCTCTAACAGAGCATAACTCTATTACAATAATTCTCAAGACAAGCTTTCTCATGCCTCCTACTCTTATTTACACTAACTCTATATTCTAAAGAACATTCTAGAGGAATATATTTCTAGAAGCGAAAGCTTCTATTAGGTCTTATTGCATTGAATTGTTCACATTTATTAAATAGGCCTTACTAACAAATGTCATCCTTTATTACATGGAAAATATATTTTAGGCCTTATTAACTAATGTTGACCTTTATTACACAGAAATCATATTATTCTATCTACATGAGGGGTTAGGTCCCTAACATTCTAAATCAATTTATTTGAATTCAAGTTATACATCAATTTTTAAACAATGATTATACTAGTATATTTATTAATTTTGAGTGATTACATGTATTTTTTTCACAAAAAGGTCGAGTTATAGGGGGTTGTTGAATCATGTGGGCACATGAGTGGGATGCAACAATTCTTTGACTTCTTGATGAGGGCCCATCAATGATCCCAACTCTTTCACACATACTAAGATGCCATCTACACATAATCATATCACATATACACTATTTATTGTGGACTCGACCCAGCTGACTTGATCCATCTAGTTAAAATTTGAAATTATTGTTAGCTCAATTTTTGTACTAAAATTTATCTAGATCGATTTTAAATTATAATTATAGTACAATATGTTGGACGCTATTTTTATGAATTATATGGGTGTTGATGCTCCTATGGGTGATGAGAGGCTTGATGCAAGTGATAGTGGAAATGGTGATGGTCACCAAGGTGATGGGGTTCCTGGTATAAGATATGATGGCAGTGGTCACCGGGGTGATGGGGTTCCTGGTATAAGATATGATGGCAGTGGTACTGGTCAGAGGGATAGTGAGGCCAGATAATTTATATTTTTAGTGTTTTCTTATACCTTGGTGTTGATTTCATTTGTTTTTTTAGCCATGTGCTTTGATTTGTTATAATGGTTAAATCCTTAATGTTAACGGTTACTTCTTGCCCAAATTGTAATTTTGTTTTCAAACAATGGGAGATTTAAAATTTAAAATATTATTGATGAATACCACATCTTACACAATTTGTAATTTTGTTTTCACAGAATAGAAAATATTTAAATATAAAAGATCGATGAATACTAAAGATATACAACAAAGTAACATTATTAAATAGATAATCAATAAAGCTAAACAAATATTGAGCATTAGCTTATATTTTCATTTCCCTTAAAATATATATTGTGTGTGTTTTTCTAATGGTGTAATTATCATTGATCACCATCCATGCCAACTCTTTACCTATTCTTAAAAACTAAGCAATGGAAACCATTGACTAAAAATAATTAAAGGTATGATTAGTCGTTATTTGACCAAACACAAAATGAATATTATGAAAGAGTGATGACAATGTTTGGCTAAACACATTTAATTATATAATAGTTAGTTCAAGGGATTCATTTATATGGATAATGTTTTAATGAAAAAATATGACCCTAAGACATCTACCCACATGGTAGAAGATGGGGAAAACGACAAAATCCACCGTTAACCATCTTCAAGTTATTCGATTTAAAATCATACATAAAATAAATTAATTGTAATGTCCCCAACCACCTACGTTGGGTCCCGTTACCACCTTACACATGATATGATACCACTTTCTAACATCCCTAACATACCATTGACCAATGTTACTCTAGAAGCATGTTGCGTAGAATCTACTTTAAACATAATCTGTGTAGTATCTCTAGAAGTAACATGCTTCGTTCAAGATTGAGTTGCACTACACAACTAGTAACAACGAAAGCAAAAATCTCTTTTCAAATCAACATTAGCAACATAATTAAATCAAATAATTGTACGCACCAACATATTTACCATACAATACAACTGTGCGTACAACCACCTAGGCGTCATGCACCACTTTTGATTTCACTATGCACGGGGTCTAATTCCTTAATTGCACACACATGAGTTCCATCCTAAAAAACACATAGGTTACGATCCTGTGCACTTGACCACTCAATCCTCTTTTTGATGACTCATAACCAAAATCAAAAGGTTAAACTTAGCAGGGAAGACTAACCACATTAGTCATATCCATGCATAACTACAAATATAGGCTATAAGCACCATACTTACATGAGCATGCAACAATTAACAAAACAACAACAAATACTTATATGCAACACATGCAAGAATTTAAACCATGTCCAACATAGACAAATATGCACATAGTGAACAAGACAAGCACATAAAGAACACTTATCTTTTATAAAAGTCACCAATTGCAGCCTTGAATCAGACATTCCTACCAGCCATAGACGTTGTTGCTCATAAGATTTCAACAACAGGTCATCCCCAAGCTAGGGTGTAAATCCACTAGGGAAAAAGGGTTCTTAGAGACAGTTATGGTCCAAAACTCAACATAATTGCTCAATCCTAAGTTCCCACTATTGCAACTAGCCCATAGTCCCTCATTCCCCATGCACCTGTCACACCCAAGGAAGTGTACCCCTTCTCTTCTCAATAGTCCTTTGGATGATCCACTTCCCTTCCTAGGGTTACCAGCAACAAGCCGGACATGAAGTCTCCGAGCTCTACGGCTAATGCTCAATGCACTAGGTAACAACTCTCAACAAAAAATTCGCCTAGAGAGTATGCCACGAGTCTGACAACCACTCCACAACAACTAGTCTCTCACCCAGAGAGAATGCTCATGGTATGTCAACCTAACTCTTCAACAGTGAAACTTTAGATGTATCCCCACAACTCCTTACAAGATTCTCGTTGTAGATAAGGTAATAATCGAATTTTCCATACAGCCCGACCCCCTTCTACACACAAGAGCCTACAACATGAATTCCTTTCCCTGAATCCTGGATCATCTCCCATGCCATTACTAATGCCCCAAAATAAACTAAGGAAAACAATATATATTGCATGCCTTCCACTTGACACTTGTCACCTTCTAAAGTAGATTTAATCCACTTGGTGACCCATTCCCTACCCTCAAGAACTTAAGATAAAATAATATATATATCCGACATTTACACTTTTCCTGGAAATATTATAAAATATTTCCTAAGACTTATGACTTGCCCCCTTTTCCCTTTTTCTGGTGGATTAGGCCCCCCATCTATTTTTCGTTTGAGTTAGTCAGCGTCCAGTGATGCAATATTATATTGATAATCATGATTATAATTACATGGATAGGCGCGCTCAACTATCTGCGTCTAGGCTCACCAGTCTTATAATCACACATGATCTCCAACCTCGAAACATAAAAAGTCATATATACATATATATAACTCAATACTGCACACTTTCGGGTCATTACTACACATTTACCTAGGTGTGTGCAACACATAGACTGTGCACACATTGTCTTTGATAACACTTCTCCATGCACTATTAGGATTCATGCAACACCAAAATCAGGTGCCATCATCCCACCAACCTAAATGTACATTAAATTTACACTTGGTACCAATCGGCTCACCAGCCTATGTACAATTACAAAGGTTCCGGATCAGGGACATTACAATCCCCTCCCCCTTATTTATGTATTGTCTTTAGTGCATCATGCACACATGTACATGCAAAATTTCAAACATCATAAAAAAGGAGGATACTCTACTCACATAACATCGTCGTGCTCCTAGGTTGCATGCTCAGGACTGTACCAGGTCCATTGGACATTTACCAACTCCATGACTCGGTTCTTGAGCTGCTTGATTTTCCAATCCAATATGCAAACCGATCGCACTTGAAATCCTCCTTCTAGGTCCACTTGAATCACATTCCAATCAATGACATGATTAGCATCAGGTACATAATTCTTAAGAAATGACACATGGAAAATATTATGAATGCAATAGGATGTAGGAAATGCAAGCATATAAGTGATAGGACCAATCCTTTCAAGGATTTCAAATGGCCCACAATAGCGCACTGCTAAATTAGAACACTTTCCCAATTTTAGGGAACTACAACTAGCCTTCACTTTCGAATTTCGAAAACACGTGATCAACCACTGTAAATCCCCTATGGGTTCTTCCTTTATCTGCGCATCTTTTATGTCTGTCTTGGGTAGCCTTTAAATTTTTCCTTATCTTTACCATCTTCTCCTCCATTTCTTGGAGCAATTCTGACCCAACTATTGTGTGGTCTATTGGGTTATCCCAACTCGGAGGCCTGCTGCACTTTATTCCATAAAATGCTTCAAATGGGATGCTTTTTAAAGATTCTTGATACCCATTGTTGTAAGAAAACTCTACCCAATGCAAGTAGCCTTCCCACTTCGATGGCTTATCCACCACATACATCCTCAACATGTCTTCAATCACCCGAATTACCCTCTTGGTCTGGCCATCTGGATTAGGGTGATATGTTGTGCTGAAATTCAGATTTGTTCTGAATCCTTTAAATAACCCTTTCCAAAAGTTTGAAGTGAACTTGGAATCTATGTCAGACACAATTGTCTTTGGTACCCCATGCAACTTAGAAATTTCTCACATGTAAATCTCAACAATGTCGGTTTCCTTGTGTGCTGACTTCATTGGAATAAAATGGGAAGCTTTAGTAAGCTTGTCCACCACCACGATAATAGAATCATGTTGCTTAGCAGTCCTAGGAAAATTAGTTATGAATTCCATGGTCACCACTTCCCATTTCCACTCAGGAATGGGAAAGGGATACAATAAACCAGCTGGATGTCTGTGCTCAACCTTTCCCTTCTGACATTCGAGACACCTCGCAATGAAATCCACAAATTCCTTTTTCATACCTAGCCAAAAGTATTGCTTCTTGACTACGACAATGGTCTTTTGGTAACCTGGATGTCCAACATAAGGAACCTTATGCATCTATGACAAAATCAGGTTCTTAAACTCTTGATCATCCGACACATAGAATTTGCATCTATACATGAGTATCCCATCCTCTCTTAACTCATAATATTCAAACTTCGGCTGTGACATACCTTTCTGTAAAGTCACACTTATATCCATATAGTGCATATTTGATTTGGAATCTTCCAAAATTTTGTCACGCAATTTTTTCTAGTACATGTTAATGGTTGTAGCATGCATCTCATGCACCCTCCTGTTGAGTGCATCAACCACTTTGTTCTCTTTTCCTCTGATATGCCTTATGTCGAAATCATACTCACTGAGGAACTCTAACAACTTGATTTGTCTGGAATTCAAACTTGGTTGTCTATTATCAACTCAATATTTTACCCATGAGATAATGCTGCCATATCTTCAAAGCATGCACTATAGCTTCCAATTCTAAGTCATGCGTAGCGTAGAGTATTTCATGCTCTTTCAACTTCCTTGACTCCTAGTATACCACATGTCCATTCTGACTTAGGACTCCACCTAGTCCTTCCTTGCATGCATCCATGCACACCACAAAGTCTACCTCAAGATCAACAATTCTCAAAATTGGCACACTTGTCAACAAACTTTTCAAGTGATGAAAACTCCTTGTGCAATCTGGAGTCCACTCAAATCATGCATCTTTCTTCTACAGGGATGTAATTGGATGCACAATTTGTGAGAATCCTTCAATAAACCTTTTATAGTACCCTTCTAGTCCCATAAAGGATCTCACTTCTACGACATTTCTTGGTGTTGGCCATTCCTCAATGGATTTTATCTTTGCTGGGTCCACAACTATTCCTTGTTCTAAAATAATATGACCCAAATAGTGAATTTGTTGCTGATAAAATGAAAAATTTCTCAACTTTGCATAAAGTTGATGCTCCCTCAATACCCACAACACCATCCTCAAGTGTTTCTCGTGCTCTTCCTTAGAATTTGAGTAAATAAGAATGTCATCCAAAAATACAATGACAAACTTCTCTAAATACTCTCTGAAAACTCCATTCATTAAACACATGAAGACAACTAGTGCATTTGACAACCCAAATGGCACCACTGTGAACTCAGAGTGACCATACCTTGTTCTGAAGGAAGTCTTATTGATGTATTCCTCTTTTATTCTTACTTGGTGATATCCATATATGAGATCTATCTTGGAAAATATTTGCGTGCCTCTTAGCTAATAAAAAAAATAATCTATCCTTGGAAAAGGATACTTGTTCTTTACTGTTACCTTGTTCAATTGTCTAAAATCGATACACAGTCTCAACGTACCATCCTTCGTATTCATGAATAAAACTGGTGCACCCCAAGGTGACACACTTGGGCCTATATACCCCTTTTTTAGTAGCTCTTCAAGTTGCATATGCAACTCCTTCAGTTCTGGCGTACTCATCCTGTAAGGATTTTTGGATATAGGTGATACTCCTGGCATCATATTAATAGAGGAGTCAATATCTCTTTTTGAAGGTAATCCCGATATGTCTTTAAAGAAATCCTCATACTCTTTCAGCATTGCATAGTCTTCTGCACTTGGCACTTTATCCTTAGGTGCCTGTTCCATGTGTGCTGCGAATACTTGACATCCTTTTCAGTAACTTTTCTTCAATTGCAATGATGAAAATTCCCTAATAGTCACAACTCTTGGAATGCCATGAACTGTTCTCAAATTTCCTTTCTCATCGAGGAAAGTAAATGACTTATTATAACAATCCAAGACAACATGGTGCTCGTCCAACCAATCCATACCAATGAGGAAATTGTACGAGCCCAAAGGTATAATATTCAAATCATCTTTTGTACGTAATCCATTCATCTCAAGAGGACATGCCTTAACCATCTCATTGATTTTCCTTTTTTCTCTGGTACCTAACTGTACCAAGCAAGGTTTTCCAAGCTTTCTTCTTGGAAAATGAAATCTTTCCACCATGTTAGGATCTAGATAACTATGACTAGCTCATGAGTCTATTAAAATAACAATAGGTTGGTCATTAATCTTACCTTCCACCTCGATCATGTGTGACTGGAACTCAACCTGCTTGTTATCCGATGCGGCGTAAATCCTTGGCACATTTCTACCCATGTCTTCCACTATCACATTTTGTTGTATACTATGTGTAGTCCTCGCTTTATCACCTCTTTGAGGGAAATCTCTGCGCATGTGATTTATGCCACAACTCCAACACTGCATAGGTTGTTGCCATGAATTTTGTCCCACTATTTCCGACATTCTATGCTCCTAGAGAGTCATCGACTCGTCTGTCCTTGCAAAATATTTCTGAAAAATGATGACTTGACTCCCTTCTTCCTCTCTTCCACCTTAATTTTCATCTTATCTTCCCAAGCCTTTTGGAAAGTCGGTCTTCCCTTATGCTGGTCATAAAGACACTTAATGTTCCTTATGGTTTCTTCCAATGTCTTAGGGTCATCATATTGTATCTTGTCACTGATAATTGAGGGAAACCCACTCAAATATATCTGAATCTTCACTTGTTCATCCTTGATAAAAGACACATATTTCAACGATTCTAAAAATATTCTTTCGTACTTATTGGTTATTTATCTCCCTTCCTACTCTTTGGCTGACCTAGGTTTAGGTATGAACATACTTCCAAAAAATCCCTCTAAAACTATCGGCCCTCATGTTAAACTAGAAGGAAACACAACACACAGGATGTACTACGCAGTCTCACCTGGGATAGTTCTATGGGTGACTGCAATGCTCAGATGCTTGCAGTATAGGAAAGAGTGGGGATATAGGATTGCATTTTATCTTCTTAAGCCTTGATCTAGTAGTTGCTTTCATTATTCTTAAGATCCATTCATCCATTACGTGGATGCATGCATTCTAACAAATCTAACAATTAACCAATCTCACAGAATTATTCATTCATCAACTAACTACTTACAGAGAGTACTTATGCAATAAACACATGACATATTACACAGGTGTTACCGTGGTGCACCCCCTCCTGGGCTACGTCCACAAAGATCTGGCTCTTAGGCTTTTTTATTATGGTTCTGTAATATATGGTGCTGTGTGCTCTACAAATCCGTTTATACCATCACGAAATAGAATCCATGACCTTTTTGAGGCTGACTAGACCGCACTAGGCTCCTTAGCCTGTGATCTATTCCTCAAGGTATAGTTATTTGACTCTCCTACAACTCAAAAACTTACAAAAAGGTATTAGATCTTATAGTCATTCTCCTAACCAACCAAAACTATATTCTCTAACCTTCCCGGTCGAGGCCCGACCTAGACCCCCTAGGTGCCTATTTATACTTATTTTTGGCTTATCAACCATTACAATTTATTACAAAAACCCTAACCCTAATGTGGTTAGGTTTTCTTGCATGCACGCCTGGCATGATTTCCTTTCACATGTTTCTTTTCCTCTTTTTCCAGTGCCGCTTTTCCTTTATTTCTAGTGTGCTCCCTTGTTTTTCGACACTGTTTTAATTCCTTCAAAAATTCTTTGATTTCTCCCAAAATTGGCCGATGCCAACATGCCCCCAACACTAAAATCTTGACTCATCCCGAGTCACTCATGAACTCCAACATCTTCCAATGCCTATGCCAGTGCGTCATACATCTCTTCTATCCACTGGCATTTCTCCTGAGCTTGGTTGCTCTTTTCTATCATGGCATCTACCACTTGCGCAGTGATTGGAGGTATTAATATCTCTCCCCCCTCCAAGCCTATCTGTTCAATGTGCACTTTCGCTGCATCGATCTCCACAACCAGTTGTTCTACCTTCTCCTGCAAGGGCTCCAACAAAGCATGTCTTTCTATCTTCTGCGTCTATACCTCTTTTTCCTTTGCCTATAGGTTCTTCATTTCTGCGACAGTCTTGATCTTCTCTGGCAGTGACATTATCCTCTGTTGCTACTTGAAATCTTCCATTATTGCATGAAATTTATCTTCCTACCCCTGCAACTCTTGTAGGCAACCATCCTCTATTAGCTATGTCCATAGTTGGGTGATCTTTTCTAACATCTCTGTCATTCTATGGATATTCTGTGCGTTGTTCTTTGCAGATGTTGTCACGTCCTTCTCTCTTTTCTCTCTAACATCTGGAGGAGTAGTAGGTAATGCACGCTCCTCTAGTTCCTTGATTTGGTCTTTGTATTTTTTCAAATTGTGAAATATATTTCTCATCTTCTCTTCGGAAGAAGCTCCCTCTGATTCTGCGTTATCCGAGATGGCTTGAAATACTACATCTATCTCGTTCTCCATCTCGCCCACTTTTTTCTACACCATCTTTTTCTCCTTCCCTTCTTGGTTGATAAATTCCTTCAATATTGTATTCTCCTCCTACGCTATCTGTAAATTCGTCGTGTTAGACCTTGCTCTGGACTAAATCTCCCGTGCGACGCTGACCTGTAATTTATATAGTGCCTTTGTTGGAATCTTGGGAAAATCCAAGTCCAATGTCTCAATGTCTTTTAAAGGCTTTTGCGTTGTCTCCTCATCAAGAAATAAAATCTTAGGTGTTAATATAAAGTTGGTGCTCCCCTGTGTTATGATATCCACTGTTTCTTGAGCAGGGACTCCTTCCCTAGCCTTCACTAGTGTGTCCTTAAGTTGTTATTCTGCCTGTATCTTCAACTATTCCAACACAATTTTTACCTCATGTACTTGGTCTAGAATTGAATCTTGGTGATTCTTGAAATTTTCCCACACCTTTGACAATCGATCTTCCATTGTCGTGGCTATCAACGCCACATCATCTGATATCAGTGATGTTTCCATTGGTTTTCTATGGGATTTCACCTTCTTCCTAGAGTTGCTTGCTTGCTCCTCTGTTGTATTTATTTGGGCCTCTGATGGTTCAGATGCCTCAGGAATCTCTGTATCCATGCCTGTCTCCTGCGACATTTCTTCCTCCATATATATCTCTTGTGCCTCCATTTGTACTTATTTTGCGTGCACATATTCTGTCGTTCCTCTTGGTGCTTGTTATGTGCGCGATGGTCCTTGTGTAGAACCACACTGTGATTTCTTCTTTGTCCTGCTTTTCTTTTGTATGGGAATACTTCCCCGCTCTTAAACTTATGTCATATTCTTCTTTTTTCTTGTGCCATTTGTGCCCATCTGCTGTGCAAGGACTGTTCTGTCCTGCATCCTAGTTTGTCCTCCTAACACTATATTTGGGATCATTAGCATTTTCCACTCTTTAGACCACTCATGGACCTCCATCTGGATATCCTACGTCATCACACAATAATTCAACTGTAGCCACTCTTTGTCTAGATCCCTATTTGCCTGTAGCCACATATTATGGCGTGATGCTTGGAAATTTGCTATCTGTCCAAAACCCTGGACAATTTCTGGGGAAATTCTCCATGTGTCCACCAACCTGTTCTAGATCTTCGTTAAATACAACACAAATACGTCGTTGTTGATTTTCTTTTCCTTGGGATCTGTTGTGCTTCGAAGAGACGTGTAGGGCGTTGTGCCACACTTTCCTATTCTTTGCAGGAACACGATGTATGTGGGTTCTTTCCATCCCACCAATGCAATGAGGATGAGTAACCATGAAGAGTGGAACTCAAAGCCCTAATCTCGTGTGTCCTTTAAATATTCCAAAAAAGAGTTCAATAGATAAGGGCCCCAACTCATCGATCTCCCCTTCGCGCACTTTACTGCAACTACTACTACACAGGTGGTTACCTCCTCCTTTCTACACTTGCGCATTAGCTTGAAACCTAATAATCTGGTCACAAATTGCGTGGCAAGATCATTTATGTCACTAATCCTAATTCTCCTGTTACTTCTCTCCGCGCCATACTTTTCTTTGATTTCATCAAAAATGGATTTTTCCTTTGTTTTGTCTTCTAAATACTTCTCTGGTTGCTTCCCATCCATGGATCGCCCTGTGATTGCTGCGATCAAATCAACAGTGATAGGCACTAGCCTATCCATCCATAAAATCCCTCCATGCACCCTTGCTAGGAGTTTCTTGACATATCCGTTGATGTGTTTACCATGCCCAAAGTGTAGTATGTCTAGTAAATTCATTATTCCTATGTTAAAGAGCCATAGGATCCACTGCGCAGGCTCCAACAGTGGCGTGCCTGATGGGCCCTGTTCCCTACTCTCCAAGTAATTTTGTGGTGCAAAGTCTGGGAATTTTACTGCGTCAACCACATCATGGTAAAAGTATCTGATGGTATCTACTCCTCCCACCATTTCATCATCGTCCGTCACTCCCTCGGGGATCTTCGACATCACTATGGCCAATTCTGCCTGTGCACGTTGTACGACTTGCGCACTGCTCTATGCTCACGCCTTCTTCTTCCCTTGTGGGGATGATACCCCAACTGCTAGCCTGGCCTCGAGCTCCATTTCACGGTCTTCTTCTGGTTCTAGGCCCTTCTTTAGACCCTGTTGAGTTGAATCTGTGGCATGTTCTTCCTACTGCATCCCTTTTCCCCTGTACATGTCCGATTATGTCCTTTCTGTGTCCTCCTCTGGCTGCTCGGTCGCTTGTGCTGGGTTTTGTTCCTCCTCGATATGTGTGGTATTCGACTCATACTATGGTGTGTGAATCTCATCCACATACATGACTATGGGCATCTCTTGTATCCTTGTTACCTGAGCATTGCTTCTTGTGTTTTGCTCGATTCTGCTTGGCGCTCCGACTCTCGGTGGTGACATTCTACTGAATTCAAACTGCTGACCATAAATTGCCACTTGTTGTTATCACTTCACACTATTTCACACTCAAATATCTCTCTTTGTTCTTCTCCTTCGTGAAAAAATGCAAATGACCACATTTCCCCCCTTTTTCGACTTTATAGCAGGACGAAGAAATGACAGATGTGTCGCACTGACAATTATCACGTTTTCACTTTTTCTTGCCCGCTCCACTTTTCATGTCTTTTCAACATGCAGTTTATTCAACACTGGTTTTTCTGTGGTGTATTGTTAGTGATAATAACTCTATTACATAAAAAATTCTAATCGACCCCTATTTTTTGTCTTTTTGTTACATTTCTTCTTTTTATGGATTTCTGTCTTTTTCTTCTAACATCTACTACATACAATATGTACATGTTTTCTTACTGCGCTGTAACTTTTAAGTGCTAGGAGGTCCACTGTCCTGTATAGTTTCATTCAACTCCCAATGATCATTCCTTTCATCTCTGGTCCTACGAGATCCTTTAGTTGTACAGATCCCCCATCTGTGACATTCTTTACTTCGTAGGGCCCTAGCCAATGCATTCTAAACTTACCAGGATGTTGCAAAAATTTACTGGCATAGAGCAAGACTAGGTCTCCTTCCTTGAAACTTTTCCTCTTGATATGTGTATCATTCCAACATTTGTCTCTTGCTTTCTGTACCTCTTGGTAAAATCCTACTAGAATCCTATCTTCTTCCATCTCCATTAGTTGATTTATCCTTTCCTCTACTATGCCTGTTTCTGTCATGTTGGTAATTTCCGCTACGCATAGACCGAGTACTAGGAATTCCAGTGGTACCACTGCTTCTTTCCCATACACTAACCTGAATGGTATTTGTCCTGTCAGCTTCTTACATATAGTCCTATATGCCCATAGTACTGCTGGTATTTTCAAGTCCCAATCATCCCTGTTGACATTGCACATATTTGTTAGAGCACTCTACAAGATCTTATTGAAGTATTCTACTGTTCCATTTTCTTGAGGATGGTATGGTGTACTCTTCTGATGATAGACTTCAAAATCCTCAGTCATATCCTTGATAGTACCATTGATAAAGTGAGTACCTTGGTCACTCATCAAAATCCTTGGACAACCAAATCTAGTGATCACTTGCTCAAACAAGAAGTGTGTTGTTGTCTCTGTGTTGCAGTCTTTGACTAGTGCTGCTTATGCCCATCTTTTTAAGTATTCTATTGTAGTAATGATATGCCTTGAGGCTTTCTCCTGACCGTTTTGCTGGTGGGTTAATTGGTCCCACAAAGTCTATTTCCCATTTGTCAAATACCTGCAACATTACTTTTGGTCTTAGGGGCATCTCATCCCTTCTATTAGGTTTACCAACTCTCTGAAAGACATCACATCTCTTGAAATAGTCCTTAGCATCTCTATGAATTGTTGGCCACCATAGTCCTATGCGCAATACCTTTTGCACGGTAGATTTTCCTGCATAGTGTCCTCCAACTATTCCCTCATAATCTTCTGTCAAAATTCTAGGCCTTTCATGTTCTAGTACACATCTTCTTAGAATACTATCTGTGCCTATTTTGTATAAGTGTCCCGTAATCAATTGATAGTTTGCAACTTTGACTACCAGAGTTTTCTTCTGCTCAGTGTTAAATGTTGGTAGCACTATCCCTGTACTCAAGTATTCAATAATATCAACAAAGTATTCATGAGTTATTTGGAATGAAAATAACTGTGCATTAGGGAAGTTGTCTTCCAAATTGGTAGGTTCTTCTCCATTTGTTACCATTGACAGGTGATCAGGTCCTACATTTAACTTCCTTGGTTTGACTATCACTTCAAATTCAAATTCCCAAAATAACAGTAGCCATCTACAGATCCTCCCTCCGAACACTGGCTTGTTGACTAGGTATTAGAGGGCTGAATGATCTGTGAACATCTTAAAGTGTTTTCCCAATAAGAATTTCTAAAATTCTGAAGTGCATAGACCATAGCCAAGCCTTCTCTTTCTTTGGTGTTGTAGTTATGCTCTAATTCAGAGAGTTTTTTGCTTGCAAATGCTATAGGATGATCCAAATCCCCTGTTCCTAGCCGCACCAGAATTCCTAGTGCTATAATTGATGCATCTACATGCACATGAAAAGTCTTTTCCCAATCTGGGAATACTAGAATAGGTTTTGTTACCATATTTTCTTTTAGGGTGTCCAAACCTTGTTGACAATCTTCATTCCACTGAAATTTAGTATTCTTCTTAACAATTTCTCCATTCATGCAGTAATATGAGCATACGCTTTTATAAATTTTATGTATTAGCCTATATGTCCCAATGTTGCTCTCAACTGGTGCACAGATTTTGGTGGTGGTAAATTGACAATCACTACAATCTTGGCAGGATCTACTAGCAAGCCTTGTTTGCACACTATGTGTCCCAATAGTATTCCAAAAGGTGTCCCAAAAATTCACTTCTTGATATTTAATGATATCTGACACTACCTACATCTTTCCAACATCAGCCTTAACACTTCCACGTGATCTTTTAATAGAATGTATACAGTCCAATCGTCCATATATACTTCTAAAAACTGATGTATGAACTCGAAAGAAACTATTACTACCCTTGAAAATATAGTTGGTGCATTCTTCAACAGAAACGACATGACTGTGTACTGGTAGGATCCCCATTCTGTGGAAAAAGTGGTATTATATCTATCTTGATTTGATGGTAACCTAAGAATCCATCTGTAAATGAGTATGCCTCCTAGCCTCCCACATTCTCTAATACCTCATCTGTGAAAGGGGTGGGAAAAGGGTCATGTAGGAAAGCATCATTCAGTTTCCTCAGGTCTACACAAATCCTTATCCCCCCTTGTTTATTCTCTTGAACTACCATAGGGCTTATCCATTCAGATTCCTCCACTAGTTCTATGATACCAACTTCCAACATTATGTCAATTTCTACTTTCACTTTCTATTTATATATTGGGTTTAGTCTATACAGTCTCTGTCTAACAGATCTAGCCTCAGGTTTGAGAGGGATCTTCATCTCTCCTAACTCTCATGTGATTCCTTTCATCTCTATAAAGGTTGTTGGGAATAGGTCATTGTACTCGCACAATAACTTTGTTATCCTTTCCACTGTTTATTTATCCTAGTAGTCTCCAATGCTGACCATTTTGGGATTGTCAGTTGTCCCAATGTTGACTTTCTTCACCTTGATTTGCACAACAAACAATTCTGATTCCAGAGATGGACCTTCCACCTCTATTTCACCTTCAAATTTTTTAATATGAATTTTGTGCGAGTCATCTTCCTCTAGTGCTTCTTCTTCCACATCATAGCATGACAATAGTTATTTAACTGTTTTCCCGTGTTGTTGTTGATACTCTGTCATGAGTTCAACCTCGGGTTCATCAATAAATATCACCCCTCTTATCTTCTTGAGTGATTAATCAATGTTGGGGTTCTCATGTTCGAATGAGAAGGTTACTATAAAATTATGTTGTAATGTTGTCCATTTTGTAGTGCCTCTGCGCAGTTCCTGGTCTACATACCAATTTTCTGTAATTCCTTCTAAGGTATGGATGAAGTGATGAGGCCATTCCTCTGGTGGTGTCATACTCCATCGTGTTCTACATCTCTCCAAATTTTCTACTGGTGTCCCCTGTCCATCATATCTATGCATCTTAGTGCTCGCCTACTTTGCACCGAATCTGATGCGTAGTAGTTGTTTACATTGGTACCAGTCCTTAACTATTTCTGTGTGTGCACCCCACCATCTTGTAGGTTTTTCCTTGAGTGCAATGTCCAGGGTTTTTCTTTGTATCTTGTTAGACATTCTTCTAAGTAATTTATACCATGAAAACTAGGAGTTTCTCTGATCTCTGTGCCCACCCATCTTACTGCACGGTCTATTCTTGCGCACCTTCTTTCAGACACTTCATGTAATCTCTGTTTCCACTTCTCCAACCCTGTATATGATTTCGAAGAACATGATGTGATGCTCCTCCAACTGAGTACTCCATCTGCAATTGGGTTGACATAATCTTCTTCACGCGCGGTGTTTCTGTATAACTGGTTGATTTCCTCCAGATCTAATCAAGTGGGCTCTACAAGCCTTTCTCCTTCTGATGGATCAAATGGTGCAATGAATCTGTACTCTCTTGATTAGAATGTCATATTCCTTGTATTCAAGTTGATTATGACCTGGTTGTCAAATTCCCAAACCAAGCCAAGCAATGTTGGATAAGGTGTTGTACCATCTACTATATCTATCACTTCAAATTCTGCCTTTGTGCACACTCCATCCAGATCTATTGTCACACCCTTAAGCCTTCCAATTGGTAGAAATCTGTTTTGGTTTGCTAGCTTCAATTGGATAGGTGAATAGCCTAGTGTGGGATCTCTTATACACTACCATGTCTTCTTGGGTAACACATTTACCTCAGAGCCTAAATATAGTATGATATCCCCCATATTGAAATCTCCAATGTTAGAATTCATTCTGAATTCTCTGCTTGTCCTCCTTCTTGTATGGAGGTGATTGACTATTTTCAGTTCTATCTTCCCCTCTACCTCTGTGTTACATTTTTCTAACATATCTTGTAAAAATTTAACAGATGATGGGTCATTCAATAGCTTAACACAGGATTGCATAAACATCTTTATGGTACTTACTTGTGTTATAGGTGGTACTTTGATGATATGATCCATTGATAAGGGCATCTCGTACATCGATACATTCAAATTATGTTGCATGGTTTTGTAGATGCAACATCTTGCTTGAGGAACTCTTGTATTTCCTCCTTGAATGTTTCTTTCTCTTTCCCCGCATCGAACTGTTTCTGTGGTTGTTAAGCCCTAATATTGGCTCATTACCCCTTAATTGGGGCATATTATATTAGTAATGTTATTTTATTTATGTTGGCTTTAGGCCATTAGTACCTCCTAGTCTCTTATATATACCAAGGAGACATTTTCATTTTGAATCATCTTGTACTTGAACATTTAAGTGGGGTAAAAGGAGGTTGCCCCCTCGAAGAGGCTTATTATCTAAAATTATCTATTTTTCAAGGCGTTGAGTACTTTTTCTGAGGTTTTTCTATGCTATATTGATATTTGGTTCTTAACATATGGTATCAGAGCTCAAGGTCTTGGGGTTTCGCTGCTACATCTGAGACACCTTGGCATTTTCGCTATAACTTTTTTTCTACAATGTTTCAGAAGGAAAATCTTGGAGGATATTTAGTAGACAGATCAAGGTATGTTGGGTTCAAAATTCAGCTCCTAAGGCCTTATAATTTCGGCGATACAGCCTGTACAAGATAGGGTTATGGAATCATCCTGAACTGAGTCATTGCGGAATTTTCGCTATAAAAAAGTTTTTGTAACGATTCAGACCCTTCACTTTGGAGGCCATTTACAAAAATTAGTAAGGTATCTGTGGTAAAAATTTCAGCTTCTGGGTCATCTTACATTTGTAGATACACCTTGTGTAAGATAGGGTATCTGACTAGTCCTATTGACTAGTCTCAAGAAGGTGTTCTAGATAAAACAATCATAACTTCTTCCTAGAGTATCCAAATTGAGTGGGACTGGTTG
>ML780747.1:550010-573809 GCA_009831015.1 Picea engelmannii
TCATCTTGTACTTAAACATTTAAGTGGGGTAAAAGGAGGTTGCCCCCTCGAAGAGGCTTATTATCTGAAATTATCTCTTTTTCAAGGCGTTGAGTACTTTTTCTGAGGTTTTTCTATGCTATATTGATATTTGGTTCTTAACAGTGGTTCAATATTCTTCTTCACCCATTGGTGTCATGCTGGATCCCGTCGTACTACGTCAGCTCCTGTCCTAGCTCCTCCGCGCATAACTATATTGATATTTATTCCGCTATCCATGGCTTCTGCAGAAATCCACTAAACATTGTGATTGTTATGATTCCATTTTTCTTGATTTTTTCCCAATAATGTTAGGAAACGCTTTGTATCATGGTCTGTTGCGCAACAATACATGCATGTCGCAGGTGGAAGTGGACATTCCCTTGCATAGTGTCCTAGTTTTTTGCAGTTATGGCACACTACTAGTCCTCTACCTCTTCCAAAGCCTCCTCTACCTCGACTTTCACCTCTGTAGCTAGTTCGATCTCCTCATGGTGCATTGTACTGAGGTACCTGATTATACTACGCGGGGTTATACTGTGGTTGCACGTTATTATACTGAGGTTGCGCAGTGTTGTAATGATGTTGAAAATTATTATATGGAAGTGGTACCTGGTTAAACAGAGGTGCATATTTCCTTGCCATCATTTCTTTCTGCACCCTATAGGTGTGTAACGTTCTTTCCCATATCAGGTCCATTTTCCTACAATCTTTGTCATCATGACCCACTGATTTGAAAAAGTTGCAATATGAACTCTTGGGTACTGTCTGATACTTTTGCATCATTGGACAAAGATATGGATCATGTCCATGTGTTTTACAGATCTCGCACCAGGGTCCTCCTGTTGGCAAAGGGTTTGTTAGCCCTATTTTCATGTACTTCGTGAAAGTTGGGCACTCATTCTTGTGGTGTCCTTCTGTCCTACATGTGGTACACCAAACAAATTCTCTCTTCCCTTTTCTCTTATTCTAGTTTAGTTGAAATGTGATATTCTTTAGATCCTCCTTCAACTCCTCTATTGCTGGATCTGTCTTTTGATATTGGTTCTCTTCCAGTTGTAGGGCTGCCTGTAGAGCCTCTGCCTGAGTTTGAAACTTTTGTTTCCTCAAAGGGTATTTCAGATGTGGTAATAGTGAGTTCACAAAGAGATGTGTATGCTGCATATCGGTCATGACATACTTCAGCTTACCTTTAAGACATTTAAACCTCTGATTGATCTCCCAAATAGACTCACCGGGTTTCTGCCCGATTTCAATCATCTCATTCATGTATTGATCCTCTAAGCTAGGATTCTGAAATTCATTTATCAATAGCTTTTTGACATTTGCAATCGTCCTTGTTGTTCCTGGTGGACTATTTACAGCTAATCTCATGTACCAATCTAGTGCACAGTCTCTTAGTGAGATGGCTAACTGCGCAAGTTTTGTATCCTCATCTGTGATCTGCTTTGCTTCCTAGATATTCTCATAGATGAACAAGTTCTTTTCAGGATCCTCTGATGTCTCTCCCTTGAAATTTGGTAACTGGATGGTGGGATCATGTCCTGCCATCTTAAACGGTGATGAACTACGACCTCCGTGCGGTGTAGATACTTGACTACTACTTCTTGAAATGGCTCCTTCAGTCATTGATCCTTGATTGGGTCCACTTCCTACTATCTTTATTCCACTGAAGTTGGGTTGTCTAAACGGTGGTGTTCTTATTGGTGTATTAGTCGCACATGGGTTTATGGATTCCACACTGACACTGACATGGATGGGAGTGCTGCCTTTTTTTCCTACCATTGGACCGTCTGTCTTCCTTTCATATGTTGCGTGCATGATTTCCTCAATCTTCTCCACAACACAAAGATCCTCTAACTCTTCTTCATCACTAGCCAAGCCCTCTCCATCTGCTATCACTCTCTTCTTATTATTCATCTTATATTGGTAGGGTACTCCACTGCGTATCTTTCCAGCTGTTGCCATTATATGCTTGATCTGGTCCACATCCATCATGATTGGTTCCATGGCCTCCTTCTTTCCCTTATCCTTTTCTCCCTCCATCCTTCCAGTGCAGGTCAATACTTCCCCCCTCCCCCATGCATGCAGGGAAGTTTAGTTGTATGATGCCATTGTCATTACACCTTTTTTATACAATAAGATCTTGATCGAAGTGTATAACGATCTGATATACCTACCTTGAGGTCCTCTCATAAAATCCTTCTCTGTTGCGCTGTATGACTTCGTGGTATCTACTACAAATTTTGTGATAAACCATGCAACAATACTGTCTAGCCATAAATCTACTGTGTGCGTGAATTTTTTGTTAACTTGTTGTAACTGAACGATCTCCACAGGATTCCACTCGACCTGTCTGATTCAATTTGTAGGGTGGTTTTCTTTCAACCTTAATAGCCACTCCTGCAACACATGCCAGAAATCACAGAAAAATACTTCATGCAAGTCACTAAACACGTACTTGTCTAGATATTTGCGTGGTGTTATTTTAGGGTTTCTATTATCCTTCTATGCAAACTCAAGTTCCTTTGTTTTCAACCAGCTTTCAATATCTACCTTCGTTGGATTCCACGGTCTGAACATTCTTTTTTATTCCTTCAATCCTTTCACGATTCTTCCACGGATCCCACTCACTCAATCCTATGGAGATCCAGCTGGCAATAGAACCATTTGTTGGTTATCTATCTCTCTTTCTACTCTTTGGTTGACCTAGGTTCACATATGAACAAGATTCCAACAAATCCGTCTAAAACTATCGTCCCTCCTGGTAAACCGGAAGGCAACACAACACAGATGATGTACTACACAATCTCACCCGAGATAGTTCTATGGGTGACTGCAATGCTTAGATGCTTGCAGTCTAGGAAAGAGTGGGGATATAGGATTGCATTTCATCTTCTTAAGCCTTGATCTAGTAGTTCCTTTCATTATTCTTAAGATCCATTCATCCATTACATGGATGCATGCATTCTAACAAATCTAACAATTAACCGATCTCACAAAATTATTCATTCATCAACTAACTACTTACAGAGAGTACTTTTGCAATAAACACATCACATATTACACAGTTGGCACCGTGGTTCATCCCCTCCTGGGCTACATCCACAAAGATCTGGCTCTTAGGATTTTTTATTATGGTTCTGTATTATATGGCACAACGCGCTCTACAACTCCGTCCATACCATCATGAAACATAATCCATGACCTTTTTGAGGTTGAATAGACCGTACCAGGCTCCTCAGCCTGTGATCTAACCCTCAAGGTCTAGTTATTTGACTCTCCTACAACTCAACAACTTACAAAAAGGTATCATATCTTACAGTCATTCTCCTAACCAACCAAAGTGGTATTCTCTAACCCTCTCGGTCAGGGCCCGACCTAGACCTCCTAGGTTCCTATTTATACTTATTTTTGGCTTATCAACTATTACAATTTCTTACAAAAACCTTAACCCTAATGTGGTTAGGTTTTCTTGCATGCACGCCTTGCATGGTTTCCTCTCTCGTTCTTCTTTTCCTCTTTTTCTGACGATGCTTTTCCTTTATTTCTGACATGCTCCCCTATTTTCCAGCGTTGTTTTAATTCCTTCAAAACTTCTTCGATTTTTCCCAAAATTGTCCTGCGCTAACAATACTCATCAATCGTCATGCTCCCAAGATTGATTTTGAAGAACTCTTTCATTTTCTTGTCATAGTACGGCTTGGTTAAGTATTTCTTTTGGAAATACCTCTTGAATTCTCTCCAAGTCACTTTCTTCTCATCAATGTGCTACACTTGCACATATTGATCCCACCACATTGATTCCTTTCCCTTTAACCGATAGATAACAATTCTCCCTTCTTCTTGCGCATAATAGTTATGCATATGGAAGTACTTTCTCATACCCAGAAAACAAGTCTCTACATCCTCATCCTTCTCGTGCTCACCATCAAAGGTAGGAGGCTTAATATTATTCATTTCCCCTATAGCTCGTCCATCCTAGTCCTTCTCGTATGATTTCTGACAGGATATGGACTCAAACTACTGCACGGTTTCATGAAAGAATTCTTACCAGTACTTCTCTCTTCTCTTCTTTTCTCATCATGAGACCTATGACTTCTTGATCTACTTGACTTTGTCTCCTTATACATATTATTTTCTATTTTTTCCAGGAATTGCATAAATTTGACATTGAAGTCATCTTGTTGCACCTTGGCTCTCATAAGCCTTTCATTATCATCCTTATAACTCTGGACATCTTTGTGCAGTACTTTTACAGTTTCTACCAAGTTCATGCACTCCCCCTTGGACTGTGTACCATCGACACCCAAACCGACATACAGATCCCCAAATTCATCATTGGGACTATAATTCCTCTACAAATCTTCCATGCTTTCAACCTTCTGCATTGACTTCGTCCTACTCTTAATCATTGATAATTTTGCAAAATGTGTAGACAACAAGATTTGTTGAGTGATTTCATGCAACAACTACATGAAAAATTTGAACCATTTTGTCAGGATCCTTCCCTCAGATTTCTTGGATGACTTTAACATTCCAACACTTAGTGTGCACTCTTGTGCATCACTGCCCTTGTGCACATCACAACTTTATACTGCGCACCCATGGCCTTCCACACAAACTAAAATTTGCACTGCACAACACCAATTCTTAGCACACACATCTGTTCATGCTGGTCTCTGGCCCATACAAGTCCAATGTTGAACCAATGACTTTGATACCAATTTGTAACGTCCCTAGCCACCCAGGTTGGGTCCCATTACCACCTTACACATGCTCTGATACCACTTTGTAACATCCCCAACATACCACTAACCAATCTTAATCTATAAGCTCATTGAGTAGAATCTACTTTAAACACAATCCTTGTAGTATCTCTAGAAGTAACGTGCTCAACCGAATCTTGAGTTGTGCTACACAACTTGTAATAGAAAAAGCAACAATATCTTTTCAAAACAACATTAAGCAGTGAAATTAAATCAAATAACTACGTGCACCAACATACTGACCATACAATACAACTGTGCGCACAACCACCTGGGCATCATGCGCCACTTTTGATTTCACTGTGTGCGGGGTCTAATTCCTTAACTGCACACACATGAGTTCCAACCTCAGAAGCACACAAGTTACGATCCTGTGCACCCAACCACTCAATCCTCTTCTTGATAACTCATAACCAAAATCACAAGGTTAAACTTAACATGCAAGACTTACCACATTAGTCATATCCATGCAAAACTACAATTGTAGGATATAAGCACCATACTTACATGAACATGCAACAATTAAGAAAATTAAAAAATATACTTATATGTAAGACATACGAGAATTTAACCGATGTCCAACATAGACAAATATGCGCACAGTAAACAAGACAAGAACATAAAGAACACTTTTCTTTTATAAAAGTCACCAACTGCGACCTTAACTCAAACATTCCTCCCATCCATAGACATTTTTGCTCATAAGATTTCAACAATAGGTCACCCTCGAGTTGGGGCACAACTCCACCAGGGAAAAATGGTTCCTAGCGACAGTTATGGTCTGAAACTCAACATAATTTCCAAGTCCTAAGTTCCCATTACTGCAACTAGCCCACAATCCATCATGCCACATGCACCTATCACACCCAAGGAAGTGTGCCCCTTCTTTTCTCAATAGTCCTTCAGCTGCTCCACTTCCCTTCCCAGGGTTACCAACAACAGGCCGGATAGGAAGTCTTCGAGTCCTGCGACTAATTCTTAGCACACTAGGTAAAAACTCTCATCAAATCTCTCGCCTGGAGAGAATTCCATGGGTCTGAAAACCAGTCCACAATAGCCAGTCTCTAACACAGAGAGACTGCTCACGGTCTATCAAACCGACTCTTCAACAGTGAAACTATGGATCTATCCCCACAACGCCTTATGAGCTTCTTTCTACAGATAAGGTAATAATCAGATCTTCCATACAGTCCAACCCCCTTCTGCACACGAGAGCCTACAACATGAATTCCTTTCCCCAAATCCTAGATCATATTCCATTCCATAATGCCCCAAAATACACTAAGGCCAACAACATATATTGCATGCCTTCCACTTGACAATTGTCACCTTCAAAATTAGCTTTAAGCCTCTTGGTGACATGTTCCCTACCCTCAGGAACTTAGGATAAAATAATATATATATATATATCTGACATTTACACTTTTCCCGAAAATATTTCCTAAGACTTACAACTCGCCCCCTTTTCCCCTTTTTCGGTGGAGTACCCCCCCATCTCTTTTCATTTGAGTCAGTCGGTGTGCAATGATGCAATATTATATTGATAATCATGATTATAATTACATGGATAGGCATGTTGGCCTATCTACGTCTAGGCTCACCAGCCTCATAATTACATAGGCTCTCCGGCCTTAAAACATAAATAGTCATATATACATATATATAACTCAGTACTACGCATTTACCTAGGTGCGCGCAACACATAGACTGTGTGCACCATTTTTTTTATAACACTTCTATGCACACTATTCAAATGCGCACAACACCAAAACTAGGTGTCATCGGCTCACTAGCCTAAATGAACATTACATTTACACTTGGTACCAATCGACTCACCAGCCTATGTAATTACAAAGGTTCTAGATCAGGGACATACATTAATGTTATACTCATGGATAATATGTAGAATAAGAGTGGTCTTATTTTGGACATGTTGAAACAATTTTGTACTCTCAATGTTTCATATTATTATAACTATCTCTTATTGAGGTAATTTTCCTCCTACAAAATATTATTAATTTTTGCACTGTCTTCCATTTTTCTCTACAAATTTTACAATTTTCTAAAAGTAAATATTTCATGAATTCAACATGCTCATTCTTATATATAGGAATTTTATCTACTTGTGAGTCATATTAGAGGGGAACCCTAATGTGAAAAAAAAGGAGAGATACCTAAATCTCTCAATGACCTATTGCATATTTTTAACTTCTCCATGTGCTACAATTGAGTTATTTAAAGAAGTTGGTAAATATTTCCAACACCTACTTGTATTTATGTACTCTCAATGTCACTTAAAGTCATTGGATTCTATACAAACTAACCATGCTTCCCTCTCCTATAGATCACCCAATCAACTCTAAGTGGCATGGGATCTCAACAAATTACCCAAACTAATGAGAGACACCCTCACAGTAAAGCTATCAAAGTTACACTATATATATCTCTCTATCAATCATATGTTTATTTTAGAATACATATTTATCTCTACTCACGTGTTTAAAGGCTCTCATTATTTGTAAATTTATGGGATCTCTTATTTTCCAATGATAATTATAAATCTTCAATAATAATTCCTAATGACAATTCCAAGAAAAATTATAAATCTCCAATAATAAGTCCTAAAGATAACTCCAAGGATTATTCTAAATATCTAATGATCATTAGTAATGATGGTTTAAAAATTTCTTGTGCCTACACATGACTATGCGTGTGTGTGTTTTTCTCATAATTTTCATTTAATTTTTTTTATAAAAATTAATTCAAACATATATGTTCAATTTTGTCCCATAGTTTAGGTTTAATATGCCAAATAACTACTAGGTACAAGGGGAAAACTACAAAGTCCACAATCTAAGTTCAACACACATAGAAAAGTAGAACAAATAAATAATGGTTCCACACATGCCCTTCCTAGGAATACTCCTAGCTCATAACCTCTTTCCACATCATCAAAGATTAAGACAATTGTTTAATAGTTAGTTGATATAACATAATCATTGTCAATCATGTCTATATATCATAAGTATGAAAGGTTATAATTTCTAATGATGATGGTTACTTGATGTAGAACATCTATCAAAGGAATGAGTATGCATGGAAGAGGAAGAGTTGAAATGGAAGTTGGATGAAATTTTATACATATAAAGTTCAAGTGCACAATAGGTTAGGCATAAATGGTATATGCACCTAGAATAGGAGCACCTGATAGATAAATGCACAAGATACATAGAAATGCATAAGGCTTGCATGAAGAGTGTTGCATTAGGGAAGTTGATTTGATTTGCATGGAAGGTGAAGTGTCAGTCACAAAGAGAGGAATACCATTATCACCATTATGGTGCACAACCCAAGAAGAAAACACATTGTAGACTATTACAATGGTTATACCCAAGGATGAAAGTGAAGAGTCAATAACGGAGATGAAAAGTTATATTGGTTGGGAATAAATAAAATGGTAGTATAGAGGAATGGTTTAACTCATCCATATTTATAGATGATTGCATGGTTGGTAGAGGTTAATTAATGGGACATACTAGGCAATAAGGCATATATGTAAACGTGTATTTTTATCAATGCATGCTTAATAAAAATGAGTAGATATAATGCAATTGATACAAGTACCAGAGCTAGGGTTTGAACCTAAGCTAATGGGTTATGGGGCGATTGTGCTTCCACTATGACACACTAATGTTCTTTCAATTATATTTAATATAATTTAAAATAAACACAAAAGTAATCTAAATTCTTTTAGAAACACAAAAATAATCTAAATTTCTTTAATTATCTAATATAAATAAAATAGAAACAAAAAAATGCAATCCAACCAAGCAAAGAAATAAATTTCAAATACAGAAAAAATTAATATGAAAAGAAATGTAATCAAACATTGCATCAAGTCGTTGTAAAATAAGTTAGTGCACCAACCAAGTCAACCTCAAAATTGGCCTATAGTTTACTCATCTGGCTAATGGGTTATAGGAATGCAAGTCTCCAGAATACATTCATGGTGAGATTTTTCCATCTTCCATATCCTTGACTCACCTCTCTTAACTTTGATTTCCAAGACTTGCATATGAACTACTATCGCCAAATGGCTATGTTGGAAAGATATATATTCAAACATAAAATATTTATAGATAATATAATCACCCTATTTTTTCATTTTTTCAAAAAACTGACCCATCACAACCATGTCGCCAATCTAGTATTTGTGATCTCCATCTTGATACATTTGCGCAAAATTGATTTTTATTTTTGTGCATTGCATCAAATGGTATGCCACATTGACCCATGGTGCAATGATAACAGATACATCACTGACAACGAGAAGTCAAAATGTTAATCAATATATGTTTGTTCAATTTTGAAAGTTTGAACATTAAGTTGAAGAGGCCAAATAAAAACATTATTTATCTATAACAAGCCCATCAATGAAGTCACATACCTCTCTAACAACATCAGAAACTCAATCATGATCCAATGCAACCAAAACCTCTTCAATGTGCATTTCTTGCCAAGTTAGAATTGGATTGGGGCCCTTTCGATTAAGAGGAACATATTTCCATTGTTTCACATATCCATCATTTTCAAACTAATAAAGTGCACATCCCTATGCATTAATGCAAAATCCACAAAAGCATGCATACTTTCTCATCTCAATTGAAAATTTGTCACACATGTCTTTACTCTAAACTTAGTGTAATTCATTTGTGCTAGCTATAGTTTCACAATACCAAGGCATGGATCTATTCACATACCCAAGTGCAACATTGTAAAAGAGCCTCTATTATATTAAATATCAAATACTATTTTTCTACTAGGCATGTGTTTCAAAGTATGTTGAAACTTTAGGCTTCAATTTTCATACTATGGTTTCTTACCTACACGCTAGCCTCGCCTATTTTTGACCTTAGTGACCTAAATTCAATTTTCACCAGTGAACTAATTCAGTAAATGATTTGAGTTGGATTGCATCATGACCCATTTGGTACCTCCCGAGTGCTCATTTCACACAAGCACTCTCACCATTGTGTTCACCCTTTCCAAGCCCTATATTCTTATGAAGTTGACTCGATGAGTAAAAATAGCATGTTGAATTGAACTTCCCCACTTACCCATCAAATCAAATCTAGTGCTTTGTAAATGCTATAACATTCTTTCTAAATGGTTCATAGATCAACCCAAAGCAATGTTAAACAAATAATGTGTTGTGCTCCTTAATCACATTGTGTGATTCTGGAGTGTTATCCTTTCCATCAACACTCAGCTATGCATGTCTTGTATAGACATGCATGAATATAGACACCTTCACATACAAGTCATCCATCACTAAAACTTTAATTTTAGGGCACAATACCATAGAAAATAAAAATATATATATATGTGGAAACTACACATAAAATACCTAAAAAAATAATACCTACTTAGAATGATAATACTTGCTATATATCTCTCTTTGGGGAACAAATGTGCAATTCTTAGTGAAGTCTATAATTGATAATATTGTGCTTGGCTTGAATACCTTGTGAGACTATATGAATTGGAAAGATTTCCACATGGACCTATGAGAGTGTTTGATATATTTATATATTTGGTTTTGGAACTTTACTATGAATTATAAAATAACAATGTTGTCCTTAAGTAAGTCAATCCTCCTAGAGGCCACACCCAAAGAAGATGACAGATTCATAGTAACATATTCATATCTCCTCCATGTGACTATGATATCTAACAATTCAAGGTGTGTGGGATCCATAAGAAAATTCCTATGGAACATTAACAAATTACTAACATCTCTAGGCATCTTCTTCCACCTACACATCTTTTACTAAAAAACACATCTTCAAAATTCCTTTTGTATAATATCATTGAAACAAAATTGTGCAGTATGGGAGGAGGAGGAGGGTCACCTTGCTAGTGCTTTTCGCAAAAATATACAAATGTGTCATAATAGATCTAGATTCAACATGGTATCAACAACAACAAGTGTCATGAAATGTGTTGGGCACAATATACCATGGTTGCAAATGATCAAACATGTTAATGGTGATCTTGAGATCAAGTTTGCTACATTTTTTCATCTCCATAACATGCTTATAATGCTCATCATATGTACCTTTGAATAAGTGTTGACATAGAAAATGATTCAGATTTGGTATAGCACAAGAATGGGTATCCCAAAACTCTACTACCTTGTCTTTGATTCCTTTTAGAAGTCTATTTTGGTAGGCTTTCCTACAAATAAGAGCCCAACAAGCAACTTCATCATTTTCATCTATATGGACATTGAATTTAGTATGTCTTCGCAATTTTTTTTGAATCATGGAGTAATTTTGACATTAATCTCAACTTTCAACTTCTTTAAGTCCTTGGTGCAAAAGAGACAATTATAATTTCCCCACAAACATCTTGAATATCGGGTTTTATTGATTTACCAAATGAAGAGAATGATTTTTGAATATTTTCTGATACATTCTCATGTGTCTTTGCATGTTTAACATCTCAAAAACCCAACAACTTTGTTGCTTGTTTTATTTTTTTTATGTTTTATCACTCAGTGTAAGATTTGAGCTTTTATAATAACTAAATTTTGCTCAAAAACAACTTAATTATGTTACTAACATGCTTTACAATTATCTAATCAGGGCTCGGGTCCCTAAATTCTTCTCGTGTTATCCAAACTTCCTAAAACTTTTCCACATCTTTCAAAATCACTACAATTCGCAATTATCCTTGAAGCTCAAGAGGGGACAAGGTCCTGTTACTGCTAATTAGATTATATCCTTGCATAGTCTAGTCAATTTTGTGTTTATATATGTTACATATAAAACACAATATAAATAATAAACCAAAGTATAAATAAAAAATATGAGTATGATATGCAAATTAGGGTAATGTGGTTAAAAATTACCGATATTTCCCTCAACTAGATACCCTAAGGACTCTTCAATTAGATATACTAAAGGTTGGTAAATGGATTGACCTACATTTTCTCTCGGTGTTCTCTCAATTCTTCTCATGTTTGTCTTATCCTTTCTCTAGCCTTCTCTTGCAATTCATCTTCTTCAACTCATTGGCGATCATATTTCCTTTTGTAGTTTCTCACATTCTCTTTTTCGATTTTTTTCCATAGTGAAAAAATAGCCAAGTGAGTTGGTAGTTGACTCACACAAACAATTTTTATTATTATTGTTATGTACCCAAGTCCCTAGCTGGGTCACATTACTACAAATTCGACTAACATATCGATTCAAATGCGAAAAATACATATACCATGACATACAAGCTCATGCAACTGTTATGAATAATAAAAAACATGAATGCAAATGGTTTAAACATGTACATCAACGATTAAACACACACTGTAACATTCATAGAAAAAAATACATAGTAAATGTAGCATTCAATTATAGCATTAAAATTGTAAATGACATAGTGATTAAAACACTTATCTTTTTAAAAAGTTTTACACAATTAGATGCAGATGAAGGACGTTCCTCTCAACTGTAGGTTTTGTTGCATCAATTCTCTTTGCAACAAGTCACCCCTGAGCTGGAGCTATGAGTCCACAAGGATGGACAAGCTCCTAGTACCTACTGGTGTCTACAGTCCACTGTAACAACTCAAATACCCACTAAAAACATTGATATGACTCCTCCAACAATTCCAACTATCCAACTCTCTTCCTCATTAGTCTGCACAACCTAAGGGTTGATATTTCCTTCTCTGCACCATAGTTCCTTAGACAATATTCATCCCCTCTAGGGCTCCAACACATACTGACCAAGAATCTCTCTATTGGGGGATCCAAGAAATCCAACTACAACAAGAGTGCTCACACAACATTTACAAATGCTCTTGGGTAATTTCCTCAATAGGAATCACTCATAGGCATACCAACCTCATTCTCAACACAATTACCAACTTCAACAAGTTGTCTTCAATACTCACTATGGGTGGACACTCTTTCCAAACACTCAACCCTTTTTTCCTCACTTCTTACTATCTGTAGAAAAAAAAGTGATCTTCTTCTTATTCAAATTTCTTCTTCTCCCATACTTGCTTGACTCTTACTCTTCCCCCAAAGGAGATTACTCTCAACCCATGTTGTCATAATTGAGTGGGATGAATTTCTCACCCAACCTCTTACATGAATTCAATGATTGAGTGTTGAATATGTCAAAGGGATGAATGGATAAATGACAAATTGTTGGAGCGTAGTGGGCAGACCCGGTGTTCAAAATTAATTCACCAACAAAACCCTCAGATACCGACCCTTTCAGTATCACCCACAAGCAGGTGAAGTCTCACTTGAGGTATCTATGGGGACTAAAGGAACTAAGTTTCTGTAGTCATGAAGGGATGGGAGGCATTCATCATAACCATTACACTCAACATTTGTTCATTATACGTTATATCATGTGTGCATAATCATCATAACATAAAACATTCATAGCAGCCAAGAATTCAATATATGTGCGCAATAAACAAAACAATGACATCATGACATAGAGACACCATATTTAACATGGTTCACCCAATATGGGCTATGTCCAAAACGATCAACTTATATTATTCATAATCACCTCTTACAAAATATGCACATTGCACTCATACATTATGCCCTTTCCATTCTCCTATCCTTCTATATGTCTTTCTTCACTCTTACATTTGCACATACAGTGTGTACTTAACTCTCCTTACTCGCTCACATGCTATTCTCTTTCACTATTTATCTCATATGTTACCCTATCCCCAAAAAAACCCTTACACATTTATACTATTACATTAGGGATTAGCCCTTTTCGATGGACCAAAATGCCTAACGAATTACACTTGTCTTCCTTCCTTTGTGAGAAATGATCGCTAAAATTGCACCAACTTTCTTTCCTTCTTTTTCATGCACTGTGCGGTTCCCAAAACTGGTCCCAAAAAGTCTTGTCCCAATAGGCCCCCAACACTCACCCGTGTCTCATCTCGAGCCACTCAGGTCTTCTGCCGTGCTCCCTTCAATGTCATGATGAACTTCTCAAAAGTTTCTTTTGTGGTTGCAACCTTTTCCTTTACTTGTGCTTCCTGCATTAAAATCCCCTCTGTTTTTTGCACGCTAATAGGGGTCTTCAGTTTTTCTGCACTATCTTGTGTTTCTTGTGTTACCATGCCTTGCATTTCTTCAAGTTCTTTTGTCACCTTGAATGCTTCCTCCCATAGCGACTCGAGATTATGTGAAAGAGTCTGTTGTTAAGATCTGATTTGGTTTATCTCTTGGTGTATCTACCTATTCTCCACTATAGATTCCATTCACTTTGGAGGTGGCAGAGTGATCATTGTGTCTTTGATCTTCTGTGCCTTCTCTTGTGTAGTTTGTAATCTCTGGTCTAATGTTTTTAGCTTTGCATTCTCCTGCAAATGAGTCCATACTTGTGTTCTTTATTCATGCAGCTTCACACATTCTTCCTCCAAGCTTTTAATTCTCTCCAAAGTGGTCATGGTTGTTTTCTCCCTTTTCTCTCTTTCTTCTGGTGGAGAACTTGGCATAGTGTGAGATTCCAAGTCAACAATCTTCACGCAAAAACCATGAATGGATTCATTGATATTCGTCACTTTCTCTTCCAATGGGGCATATGATTCCATGTATACTTTCAGTATGTTGTTGTATACTTCCTGTACTGCATGGTGCAACCTCACTTGTCTCTGCATAGACTCGTCCTATTATTGCACTAGTTTGTTGTATTCTACGTGTAGTGTTGCATTGTCCTCATTCACTTTGGCCAACTTCGTAGAAGTCGATTCTATGAAAAACTAAATTTCTTGTGTGACACTTGTATGCAATCTATGTAAAACGTTCATGGGTAATTGAGACAACACTAACTCAATATGACTTAATGATTGCGCTCTCTCTTGTATCTTTTTCGTGCGGAACTCTATAGCCCCTACTGATATCTTCATTATCTAATGCTCTGCTGATGCTGATGGTGGTTGCGATGTTGTCAGTTGTGACTCTTTCATCTTTGTCATGCTCTTGGTCTATTCTTGTTCTATTGTTTGAACCAACACTATCCTGGTTGATTCCAAAATCTAACACAATGTGACTATCTGTGCCTACATGTTCGAGTGCATTTCCTCTTATTTCTGTGCATCTCGCATAAATTTTTCTTCCATTACTTCCTTCACTTGATCTTAGATTTTCTCTAATTCATCATTAGTCAAGGCTTGGATGGATACTTCCTTGAAGGATTTCCTCTTCTTATGCTTGTGCATTGATCGCTCCTTCATATGCTCTTTTCTCCTACAGGCAGTGTTGTTTCCTATGTGTCACCTTCACCATTCCCTTGTTCTCCTTGTACCTGTTATTCTTCTTCTTAATCATTTTTTAGTTCTCGTGTCTCCTTCTGCATTGTTTATGTCACAGGGGGTTTTCCATTCTGCATCCTAGTCATTTACTATCTAGCTTATGTCTTGTTCTGTCAACATATAGTGGGTCAGAAACTATTGTTGATCCAGATCCATTTTTCTTGAACATACATATGGTGTCACCTTGCCTTGAATTGTACAATATTTTTATATTCTTCCACTACATGTGGTTGAATGTGTGGTGTATCCTCAATGTATTGTCGGATTTTCTCATTATAGACATAGAAGGTGATGTTGTTGTCCATCTGTCTTTTCTTATGCATGGTATGCTACAACGAAACATACATTGCTGCCAAGTATGGTTTATGCTTACCTTCCAATAACTATGTCTCTTCTGGTTCCCTCCAAGCAACTAAATAAATTAAGACTAATAACCAAGAATAATGGAACTTCGTTCCTTTCTCCTGTGCTTCCCTGTAGTATGTTAAGAACTGGTTCGACAAGAATGATTCCCAGTTCATATGTACTCCTACTACTTCCTTCTTCGTTACTACTATGACTCATGTTGGCACATGATCTTTGTGACATTTCCTAAGTAATTTTCAAGCTAGCACCTACGTCGAAAATCTTACTGTATCATCATTGATACTCTTGATGTCTACTCCACATGTTCCTCTCCGTGTGCCATATTTTCCTTCATTATTTCTAGTAATGACTTTTCTCATGTCTTGTCTATGAAAAATGGTAGAGGGTCTTCCCCTGCTGATGGTAATCCTGTAATCCACACAATCAATTATGTGTCAATCGACACTTCCTTGTCCAACCATAGAAATCCTTCATGGACACAACTTAAAAATAACTTGACACAGATGTTTCTCTCTACACTTCTTCCAAAATGCAGGATCTCTAATAGGTTCAATATTCCTGTTATTTGCAGTCCCGTGGCCCATTCTTGTAGCTCGATTATGATTATAAGTGAATCTGGGATGGATGATGTGCACATGTAATTCTCTGGTGCTAATTCTAGAAAATTATTTGGATCTGTCAGGTCATGGTCTAAAAACCTTAGGCTTCCTACGACGCCCAATATATATTCCTTCGGCAATGACCCCATATGGAATCATCGATATCACAAGGTCATACTTCACCTGTTTCTACAGTCTGACTTGCTTGGTTGTAGGCTTTCTAGGTGGCACATACGCTCTAGGAAAGTTTGTCAAGCTTGGATCTGTTGCTTCCGCTCTCGAGATTTCTTCCTGCACTAGCACTGTTGCCTGCTTAGTGCACAGTTTCTTCATTCACGATGTGGAATCCTCTGTCTTTGGCAGCGCCATGACTTTCTGTACTTTGATTCAGTCTGCAACACACTTGGCTCTCTCTTTCGTAAGCTTTGGCTCTTCTTTGGCTCTTTGTTCTTTACAAATGTCAAGCAACAATAAACCTTACTCATTGCCCCCTATTATGATTTTGTAGGTTGTTTTTAGTTGTTATCTTCCTCTTTGCGCCAAAAAGTATCATTCACATACAATTATATTCACATTCAATTCCTTCCATATTCTGCATTATTTTCGTATATTTCGATGGATCATGGTCTAGATTTTCCATCCAGTCAAGATATTCGTCACCACTTTTCATTTATAATTATGCATTCCCACTGTCTTTCCATGATGTTTTCTCTTTAATGTCTTTTTCGTATTCTGTGCAAGTCTTTATCTTGGTTCTTCAATTCTCCTTTCTGCGTGTAGTTCAATTTTCCTTCCTTTCTGGGACATTTTCTTATTCATCTTTGACTCTTTGAACAATGTTCAATTTATAACTTTATCTCTTCATATGTTTATTATGTCTTTCCTGAAGCTCTTTTATTTCCTTTTCTTTTCCTCTATAATACAATATAATACAAATACTATGGTACACATACCGCACATTCAGGCTAGTGTGCAGAAGCATGACTGTACCTATACAGTTTCAGTTGAATATAGTTTATGAGCCCTTCCATGGTCTCCCCATTCAATTTATTCAACTAAACAACACTTACTTCTGTGACAAATTTGGTCACATACAGACCCAACGAATACATTTGGAACTTTTTAGGGTGCTGCAAAAAAATGTTGTCATAGAGTAAAACTAAGTCTCCCATATAGAACTTCTTATGTTTAATATGTATGTCATGCCATGACTTTTCACGTGATTTTTGAAGTTTCTAATGAAATCCTATGATGAAGCGGTCTTCCTCTAGTTGCACTAATGCTGACAGTCTTTTCTCTACTGTGCCAAAATATGTGAGCTCTGTTAGTGCGATAATGCATAGACTCAATAAAACGAATTACATGGGCATAATTGCTTCCTGGACATATACTAATCAGAATGGTGTTTGTCCTGTGAGATTCTTACATGTAGTATGATATGCCCATAGTAAGATAGGAATCCTCAAATCCCAATCATCTTGATTTACATTACATATCTTTGTCATCGCATGCTCCAGGATCTTGTTAAACGCTTCCATTGTTCCATTCTCCTGAGGGTGATAAGGTGTACTCTTTTGGTGGTGAATATGAAATTATTTTGTCAAAGAAATAATCCTTTTGTTCAAGAAATGGGTCCCTTGATCACTCATAAGGATTCTCGGACATCTAAACCTTGTAACAACATTATCAAAGAGAAATCACGCAACATTCTTGGTGCTACAATCTCTGACAGGTTCTACTTAAGCCTATCAAGTCAAATAATCTGTCACAATGATTATAAATCATGCTCCTGAACTTTTTTCTAGTGGGTTGATAAATCCAATTAAATCAACTACCAATTTATCAAAAACCTGTAATGTAACTTGCGGTATTAAAGGCATATCATCTCTTTTGGATGGCTTTCCAACTCTTTGACAGACATCATAGGTATGACATAAATCCTTAGCATCCTTATGAAGGGTGGGCAACCAAAAGTCTACGTGCAAAATCTTCTGAGCCATCGATTTACTTGCATAATTTCCTCTCGCAACTCCTTCATGTGCCTTTGATAATATCATAGGACTTTTGTGCTCCAATACACATCGCTGAAGCATACCATATGTGCCTAACTTATACAAATTCCATGCTATAAGTGGATAATTTGATTCCTTTACTACTAACTACCTCTTCTGCGCAGTTGTAAATTTAGGCAGGGTTACTTTTGTGGTCAAGAACTTTACAATATTTGTGAAGTAACCATCGACCATTTGTACTGCAAAAAAGTGCATGTCTGGTAGATTGTCGTCCAAATTTCTTGCATCTTCCCCTGTTAGTATGCTGGACAAATGATCAGGTCCTAAGTTTAATTTTCCTGGTTTCACAATCACTTCAAAGTCATACTCCCGAAATAGTAATATCCATCCACATATATTCCCCCTCAACACTGGCTTATTGACTAAGTATATCAGTGCATGTTGATTTGTGTACATCTTAAAATGTGACCCTAGTAGATAATGCCTAAACTTTTGTAGTGCATACACCATTTCCAGTCCTTCATGATTTGTAGTAGTGTAATTTTGTTTAGTAGTTCAAAACATTTTGCTAGGAAATGCAATGGGATGGTCTAATGGCGCAGACCCCCGACCCTCAGGCCGAGATCTACGTAGGATCGATCTCCACAACTGTGCTAAGCTGGAACAACTCAGTGGGTTCTCGTTGTAACCCAAATGATCCACAGGTCCTTCGGAAACCCCACCTATGTGAACAAGCACAAGGTGCGAGATTCACCTCCTCCAAGCGACCACGTCGCTATGACCTCAAGCCAAGCCAAATAGGCACCTTTTGCATTTCGCGACTTCGGGGTTTTCAATGCAAAGTGCCCCGGCTCCTTGTCCTCAGAATTTTTGAAATTCTGAACCTCGAAAGGGTCTAATTCTCCTTCGATCCTCCCTTAAAGCTTCTCCATGTAACCCGGTCCTATGACCTGGTGCTATTCCTCTCAATGCTTTCGGGGTTTCACGATATCGCGAGTCGGGACTCCCTGTCTCATGACTCCTTCACTCTTGAACTCCTGGTTGCTGAAATGCCGAAAAGGGCTTAATGACTCTAGCTCCTCCCTTGGCCTCCGTCCATGTGACCACCACTCTGTGACCATGTGCTTAACGTCAAAGTGCTACCGACTTTCGTGATTTGGGGAATCATGATGCAATCATTCCTCCTTTCCCTTTCGAATCCCCGGTCCACGAAATGCCAAAATCTCTCTGCTGAGAGATCAACGGCCTAGGTACTTCTAGAACCGATGACCACCATCTAACTAGATCGATGACTCAAAATATTTCGGGCCTTTTCCCAAAACCTTGACCGCTTGCCACGTGTCCTCCTATGGCAGTCACGATGCTTTAAGGATTTTGTCGAGTCCTCTCCTTTACTTATACGAGGGTTAAACCTCGTTCTCCTCTTTCTGTATCTGATGGCTATCGATCCTTTACGCGAGATCTCACGGTCACGATCTAATCTTATGTGCACCTCCTAGGGACTAAATCCCATGCATGTATCCCTGATCCAACGACTCTTGGACGACTGTGCTCCAGATCCAACAGCTGGCGCGATTTCAGTGATTGCAAGTATGGGGTGCAACCTCCTCTGCTCCTCCAAACCCCCGATTCCTGAATGTGTGGATATCCAAGGGTTTAAACCCCCTGTGCCTTCGCCTAATCCAACAAAAGTTGTGCTCCTCCTCCTGAGCTTGTGCCTCTTCCCATCCCTTGGAAGAAATTTGACGCTCGAAGGTCTCGGCCTTCGATGCTTCCCTTGAGAGCTCGGTTCCTTTGGTTCTCATCTATGTTATATAAACGCTTCCCCTCGTGAGCTTAGTCAACTCAGAAACCTCGAAAGGTTTCTCAACCTTTTGCTCCTTTCTTCTGTTGTTCTGTGCATAAAGGCACTGTTCCTCCTGATCTTTGGGACTTAGAATAAGTCCACCCTCACACACTCCTTGTGCTGCTGAGATTTCCTTAATCTCAGATCCAAAGTATTTCTTGAAAATAAATTCTTCACGCCCTCTTGGAATTCCTTTGCTCAATGCACACCTTGCAGATCCCACAGAGTGTTCAGTAACTCTGGTTGTCTTCGAACTTGACACTTCCCTTTCCTCGGAACTCGAAATATAGTTCCCTAATGCACTCTATGCACTCGCTCGATGCCCTCTTGGTAGAGCTCTACAGAACCTCAGACGTTCTATCTTCCCTCTTTGTGCTCTCCTCTACACAGTCTCTCCTTTAGGATGTTCAACGATCCTGGGGGTTTTCCTAAGTCCAAGATTTCCTCTGGTGCGCTCTCCTGGCACGTCTCTTCCTAAATTCCGCAGAATTCAGAAGTGCACTCTATGCACTGGCTTACAAAACCCATAGTGTTCTGTCATGCAACCTCTTGTATGAAGCCACAAAGAACTAGACTTGGAATCAAAGAACCCAACATACAACAATTTCTGTCTGTAACCTGCAAATTCATACAAACATACATCTACAACATATCATAAGCACATAAAGACATTCATTCAATTACCCAGAATAACATGTAGGAAAAACTACTCTCTGTTTGTATTAATAAAAATTCCTTTTTACAAATGTGCTCAAGCTCTGATTGCAATAGCGTCACAACTTCTTCTCTTCTCCCTCTTTTCTCTATTCTTCCCCTTCTTTTCCTTTTTTCTTTTTCTTTAAACAAAAATAAGATCTCTTTACAAAAGGGGGCTCCTCGAGCGCTTCCCTCCATCCTCACCAACTCTCATTAATTACAATGAATTACATTGAATGGGCCATCTAATTCGAATTGGATCTAGATTCCCATAAACCTGTCAGCCATTAAGGCAACACCAACTACAGCATGTTCGAAGGCACGGCTTCGGCTCTACCAACCTTACAAACATTTAATAGATTAAATTCAAATTTGAAATTTGAAAGTGAGAGGGCCGCGCCTCTCCTCTCCATTGAACGCGTGCTGGGTGTGCTGGTTGGCTGGTGCTTGATGACGTTGGAGCGATGCTCCTGCATCATCTAAACCTCCTTGCCCTGGATGAGCTAGAAATATGCCTAACACTATAGATAATGCATCTATGTGAACATGGAATTCCTTATTCTAGTATGGAAATACTAGAATCAACACGGTAACCCATTTCTTCTTCAAGGTATCCAAACTTTTCTGACATTCCTCGTTCCATTGAATCTTCACCTCCTTCTTCAACAATTTTTCCAACGGGGCTGTGATTTGTGCATATCCCCTAATAAAATTTTTGTAGTACCCCATATGACCCAATGTTTCCCGTAGTTGTTGCACTAAAGTAGGTGGTGGTAAATCAAGATAACAACAATCTTCACAGGATCAACCAAAAGTCCTTGTTTACATACTACATGACCCAACAAGATACCAAACGGTGCACAAAAAATGCACTTCTTCAAGTTCAAAGAAATATGGAACTGTCTACATTTGTCCAAAATCAAGAGCAAAGTTTCAACATGGTCTTTCAACAAACATAACACTATCCAATCATCCAAATATACTTCCAAAAACTTATGAATAATTTCTTTAAAAGATGCGACGACAACTTGGGAAAATACTGTTGGCACATTTTTCAACCCAAAAGGCATGACTATATACTGATAACATCCCCATTTTGTCGCAAATTTTGTCTTATTCCAATCTTCCTATGCAATCTTAATCTGGTGATGCTCAGAGAATCCCATTAGTGAATGAGTAAGCTTTTTGTCCTCCTACATTCTCCAAAACTTCATTTGTAAACGAAGTAGGAAACATGACATGTAAGAAAGCATCATTCAATTTTTGCAAATCCACACAAATTATGATTCCACTTATTTTCTTGTCCCAAATCACCATTGGGTTGATCCATTATGACTCTGTGACAGGTTAAATAATCTCAACTTCCAACATCCTATCTATTTCTACTTTCACTTTTTTCTTATATACTGGGTTCAATCGGTACGGTCTCTACTTCACTGGCTTGGCATCTGACTTCAAAGGAATATTCATCTCCCCTAGTTCCCAAACAATCCATTTCATATATGAGAATGTAGTCAAAAAAAGGTCCTGGTATTTGCGCAATAAATCAATAATATTCTCGACAATTTCTTCATTCCAGTAATCTCCAATGTTTGCGAACTTGGGATTATCCTTTGTACCAATATTCACCTTGTGTGTTTTCAATGGATTTGCATACTCGGTAGATTCATGCTCATGACCCTCTACTATGTGCTCTCCTTCAGTTTTTGGTATTTGCAAATTTCTTGAGTCTTCTTCCTCCTGGTCTTCTCCAACAACATTATAGCATTCCAAAATCTCTTGAAAAATTGCAAAATATCTGGGCGCACTACATAAGGATTTTGGTATCTTCGAATCTTCTGAGGGTGTAAATATCTTGGTCTTAATAATCTAAAGAGTTGTGTCTACTTAAGGAGTATCGTCTTCAAACTTGAAATTTACCTTAAATTTGTGAGTCAAGTATTCCCAATCTATTGTTCCTCTGCATACTTCTAGTTCTAAGTACCAGTTCTTCAGGATTGTATCAAAGGTGTGTACAAAGAAGTGCGTCCATTCCTACTTAGGTACTGAGGTCCATGTCACAGTGCATTATGTAAGATTATCTATAGGACAACTCAACCCAATATACTTCTGCATGAGATATTCAATTTCTATTCTGCCAATTCTCTATTATATCCTTATGCGCAACCCACCATCTTGCATGACTCGATTTCAGTGCAATATCTAAATCTGGCAATCTTTGTTGATCTAGTATCTACAATTCAAATTCTTACAAAAATATCTACATCTGTAAGTCCATCATGCTCCCGGGGATCACATACCTCAGCTCCAATCCAAGGCAATGTGTAGGTAATACAAGAACATCTCCTTGTAGATACCTCATGTAGCCTCTATTGTCAATGTTCCAGGGCTTCTTTTGAATCTGACGCACAAGAACTGATACTTCGCCAACTAAGTACACCTTCAACAGCAGGATTAATATAGTCATCCATCCACGCAGTTATATTTTAAAGGTTATCAAATTCTTTTCCCCTTGCTAGTTCCACATATAATCTTCCTTTCGTGGGATCCAATGGCACAATAAATCTCAAGTATTATACTTCAAATATCATTTGCCTCTTTTTCATATCAATATTGGTCTGGTTATCAAAATACCAATTGAGTCCAAACAAAGTTGGATAAGGTTTTCTACCATCCACTATCTCGATTAGTTCAAAATTTGATGTGTTGCGCACCCCATCGATGTTAACATTCAACCCTGTCAGCTTTCCAATCGGGACAATATTGTGTTGATTTGCTAACCTCAACTGAATTGTTAACCAAATCAACTTTGGTTTTCCCATCATTTCCCTTGACTTCTTTGGAATGACGTTCACATTAGATCCCATATCCAAGATGATATTATCCATATAATGTTGAAATAATGTAACTGCGAAGAGCATTCTTATTATTTTGTTATTGGATTAAATCCCCATTATGGATTAATCATGTCATTATTATTATTTTTGTTATTAAATTAATCCCCATTGAGGATTAATCAAGTCGGTAATTGTATAAGGACCAAATCCCCTTTTGCGGATTGGTCATCGGACAATTATAATGTAAAGAATAAGAAGTCGGCCCCAACAGTTATAATGAAAGGTCCAGATTTAATTAAA
>ML780747.1:580517-603436 GCA_009831015.1 Picea engelmannii
TTATGAAATGCAAAGAACTATAATAATGGCATAAACATTAACATATAAAAGTCTCCTACCTATGCATTAAGTCAGAATTCCCTATTCATCCTTTTCTTGCGCTGTACTTCGTTAAATGCTCATTGTGCACTAGTTTCTTCTTAATATTATGTGCAATGGTCGATCATCTTGTGCAGTGTGTTCAATGTAGTTTCATCCTTCATTAGTTCTAAACAACTCTTTAAGAAACTTTTTAGAGTACTTACCTTCTCAATTGTCCTTTCTGTCATCGAGTGGTCATAGGTTGGAGGCATGTCATACATAGGTTGCGAAGTTGATGCTACCCATTCTGTTTCTAATAGATCCTTCCTTGATTGCTTGTATGTGTCTCTCTCTTTCCAAGGATCGAACATCATAAGAGGTTCTATTGCTTTCCTGACCCACTAGTCAGTTTGAATTCCTTGTTTCATCGCATCAGCCCCTGTTCTTTCTCCTCCGTGCATAACTACTGCTACCCTTGGTCGATTGTCGTACACTTCCACCATTATCATTTGAACATTATGGTTCCTATTTTCTTGCCACTTCATGATCAACTATGGAAAATATTCCATCGCATGATCCAACTATCTACAGTATGTGCATGGTGTATAAGGATTCTAACAAGCTTGTGCTAAAATCCCAGGATGGTTATAATTATAACATATAATCATTCCTCTTCCTCTATTGAATCCTCATCTTCCTCTACTTTTGAATCCTGACGCAACACCCCTACCTCAACAGGTTTTGTGTGACCTCCCGGTCTTTGGATCTTTCTACTTCCTTGAGCCGGAATGGATCTTTAGTTCCCACTAGAACCTCCGCACATATATCCACAAGTCCCTCTTAGAAGTTATGCCTATATGAACAAAAACTAGGCGTGTACCTCCACTCCTCGTGACCAACCAATGTGACCACAACCTTTACTCGAAAGGGTGTTTTTGGATTTTGAAACTTCGTGATTTATGTTGTGAGTCCCTCTGACTCCTTTGACTCTCGAAACCTTGAAATGGGCTAACGGTTCTTTAATTCCTGCCTTATGCCTTAACCATGTGACCTTAGTCACATCCTGGGATCCACCTCCGAGCACGTCAGGATTTCGTGACTCATGAGTTCACGATGCAACTCCTGTCCTTTCTCCTGAAGTTTGAACTCACAACTTCCTTACTATGGATCGATGGTCCTGATTCCTCCTCGATCTGACAGTCCATATGGTGTCAGTATTTCGCATATCGGGATTTCTCAACTCAAGATCTCCAAGTCACGACTTTCTCCACACTCCGATTCCTGAAATGACGAACCTCAAAACCACAAGATCAATGGCTCTCATTGATCCAGATCTAAAAGTAACTATTCCTCCTGAGCTTGCAAGTGTTGAAAGACACTCAACCTTAACTTCTCCACCAATCCACTAGATCCAACGACCCACATAAAATCGATAATTCTCCCTCTGAGAATTTCAACCGCCCATTCAGACTTTTGACGCTCCTAGCCAAATAACTCGACATCTTCTTCTGAGCTTTATTTTTTTGAGGTAACTCCAGACTCGTCTTTCCTCCAAACGCTTCGAAGTCTCCATCCATTCTAAGCTTGGTTCTTGCTGCAAACTCAAGGATTCCAAGGGATTCTACCCGCACTCCTTGCGGCTTCACGATAATCTCTGATTATCTGAATTCTCCAATTTTGCGCACCCATTGCGACAGAAGTTATTCAACCACTCACTGGGTTGGAAAAGTCTAAGAATTCAACCTGCCTACGCACACCTTGCACAACTCCGTTCTATGCTCGCACTTCTGCTGGTATGATAACAAAGCTATATCTCCTGAGTTTTTCTGAGGTAAAACTCAAAACTGGTCGACGCACTCCTTGCGGACTTTCACTGCACTCCTTGTAGGAACTCCCATGAAGAGAAACAATTGAAACTCATACTCTCCCTCTTATAGAATTCATACATTCAACATGAAATCATACACATACACAACAATGAAACAAATTCATAACAGAGCATATAAGCAAACTGTAAACATACCATTCAATAGATGAAAACAATATTCATCACAACACCATGAGATTGAGTCAAAGCATTCTTATATTAACTCAAGCGTTCATGTACATGGGTTCTATAGCAACAACTATCTGCTTATACAACTTCTGCAGTCTCTGTTTTTCTCTGCTCTCCTACTCTCTTGCTCTAAAACTCTTACTTTTTTTCTAATTGAGAATAATGATACAATAAAATACATACGAGGGATATTTCTAGATTTTTCTCTCCTACATATCTAAGCTATCTAATCGAAATAAAAGCCTACAACTACTTTACATTTATTACATTAATTGCCTCCAACAAATAGATCAGATCAATGCTCAAGATCTACATTACAATCTCCAAACCATAAATGAAAACATTTCCCTTCCAGATATAACATTAATGTCTCATATTTTCAAATTAAAAATATCTCCAAAATACGTGTTGGTGCATATCCAGTTGTCCTCCACTTTTGCTCGCTTTCTTTTCTGGCGATGCTCCTGCATCATATTCCTCTGGCTAAAAAAAATTCATGAACTCATGTTCATGAGCTCCTACATTGTCTGTCCATGTTTCTGGATCTCCTCTTCACTTTCCCAACTGGCATATTCAATCGGGTGTCCCTTCCACTTTACCAAATACTCAAAATATGTCTTCCTCTGGGTCTTCTTGCTAACTCTCTAATCAATGATCTTTTCCATCTGCAACTTTTCAGCTATAGGCATCTGTTTGACCCATTGAACTTCTTTCTTATTATCTTCCCCATCTACTTCATCTACTCTGTAAGGATACAGGTCTGTTACATTGAATATGGGTGATATGTCCACATCATCTGGAAATTCTATCTCATAAGCATTTGCCTCAAATTTTCTCAGAATCTTACACACCCCTATCTTTTTCATTTCATCTTATTATACGTTCCCCTTGGGAATCTCTCTTTTCTTATATGCGCTAAGACCAAATACCCCACTTCGAACTGAATCTCTCTCATGTGTTGATCTGTTCTGCGCTTATATTCCTGGTTGGAACTCTGCAATTGCTCTTTAATCTTACTGTGGAGCTCCTGCATCTCTGCTGCGAAATATTCCACTCCAACACTTCTGAATTCATTCTTCTCTAAGTCTCTCAACTCAGATACTCCCCTTAGCTGCATTCCATACATTATCTGGAATGGTCTATGTCCTGTACTTCTGTTAGGTGAGTCATTATATGAAAATTCGACTTGCGGCAAAATCTGATCCCACTGACTATGATGTTCAACTACCAAACTCCTCAACAAATCTCCCAAACTTCAATTTACTATCTCAGTCTATCGATTCGTCTAAGGGTGATATGATGAGCTAAAAGATAAATTTGTCCCCATCTTTTTCCATAGTGTCCTCCAGAAATGACCAACAAATTTGATGTCTCGATCTGAAACAATACTCTTGGGTAAACCATGAAGTCAAACAACTTCTTTGAAAAACAGATTTGCAATGTGTGTTGCATCACTGGTTTTCTGACATGGAATAAAATGTGCCATTTTTTAGAATCTATCGACTACCACAAATATGGAATCACAACATCTATGTGTCCTTGATAGTCCTAACAAAAAATCCATGCTTACCACGTCCCCTGGCCTTTCTGGTACTGGAAATGGTTGATACAATCCGATATTCTGTCTTCTCCCCTTTGCATGCTGGAAAATTCTACATCTGTTCACGAATTTCTTGACATCTGTCCTCATCCCTAGACAATAATACAAATTTTTTAGTTGTGCAAATGTTTTGTCATGGCCGAAATGTCCAGCCAATCCTCCACTATGATTTTCTTTTAGAAGATTTTCTCTCATAGAACTCTTCGGGATACACAACTGATTTCCTTTGAATAATAATCCATCCTGGATCAAATATTCAACCCATTGGCTTCTGTCTCTCAGAACATGATTTTCACATGCCTCATAAGCGTCCTTGAAATCTAAATCATCTCTGTACATATCCTTAAGGCTATCAAAAGCCAAGGTCTTCACACGAAACTCTTGCAGAATCAAACATTTCCTGCTCAATGCATCAACAACCTTATTATTAGTTTCAGAAATGTGCTTTATAACAAAAGTAAAGTTATGCATAAATTCAATCCATTTTTCATGCTTCTGGTTCAGTTTCTCCTGTATGGTTACAAATTGTAAAGCATGGTTGTCTCTATACAAAATGAACTCTTTCAGAACCAAGTAGTGCCTCCATTTCTTCAATGCTTGTATGATTGCACAGAACTCCTTATCATACGTGGAATAATTCCTCTTGCCATCATTCATCTTCTCACTGAAGTATGCAACTGGTCTATTGTCTTGACTTAAGACTGCTCCAATTGAAAATCCACTTGCGTCACATCTCACTTGAAATGTCTTACTGAAATCTGGTAGAACCATAAATAGTTGTCCAGTTATCTTCTCCTTTAACAACTTGAAACTTTTCTCTGCTTGCTCTGTCCAATGAAAAGATTTATGCTTTTTCATGACCGTGTCCATCATTGATGCAGAAATTCCACTGAAATTTATGATGAACTTCCTGTAAAAAGTGGCTAATCCATGGAAGCTTTTGAATTCAAAGATATTCCTCGATGATGACCATTCTTTCATTGCTTTTACCTTTTCAGGATTCATCTTCAACCCATTCGAAGAGATCACAAAACCTAAATAAATAATCTCTTTCTTCATGAAAGATGAATTCTTCAGATTTATCAACACCTTCTCTTGCTGCAACCTCCTCATCACTAGAGTTAGGTGTCTCAAATTCTCTTCCTCAGTCTTACTGAAGATCAATATATCATCAAGATACACAATTACAAATTTCCCAATGAAATATTTCAAGACTTCGTTCATTAATCTCTTAAAATTACTTGGCGCATTCGTCAAACCAAGCGGCATGACAAGCCATTCATACAGTCCTTCATTCATCTTGAATGTTGTTTTTCATTCATCACCTTCGCTCATTCTAATCTGATGATATCTTCTCTTCAAATCAATTTTTGAAAAAAACTTTACTCCACTCAAGCAATCCATCAAGTCATCCATCCTCGGTAAATGAAATATATACCTGATGGTGATTTTGTTTATATCCCTTGAGTCTGTACACATTCTCCATCCACCATCCTTCTTTTGACTTAACACTGTTGGTACAACACATGGACTCAAGATTTCTCTAATCAACCATTTTTCCATCAAATGTTGGACTTGCTTCTTGACTTCTTCATTCTCCTGCAACATCAGTCTATACGCTACTTTGTTTGGTAAACTCGCTCTTGGTATAAGGTCAATTTTATGGCTTATACTTATGATGGGTGGCAATGAACAAGGTAAATCGTCCAACACTATATCAGTGAAATTCTCCAACATTTCCTGAATTTCCTCAGATAGATCATCTATCAAACTATTGGTCAAGATGACTCTAGGTTTTCTCACCACAACAAACTGCATGTCTTCTTCTTTCTTGACTTCAACCATAATTTCCTTCCCATTCATGAGAAGTATAGTATTGCTTGTTTCTTCTTTCACCTTCTTGTCTTCAATTGACAACAACATATGCATCCTACCATTCTTCTTCAAGGTGTATGTTTTCTTTCTTCCGTCATGAACAACATTTCTTTCATATTTCCACAGTATCCCCAACAAAAGATGACAAACATCCATGGGAATAACATCACATAAGATCTCATCTCTATATCCCCCTATCTTAAATTCAACTAAACATTGTTTAGTGACTGTTACCTGATGTCCTTTTTGCAACCATGAAACCTTGTATGGGCTCAGATGTGCAACTGTTTCCAATTCCAACTTTCCACCATTTCTATGGATACTATATTATCTGTTCTTCCACTGTCAATGATCACCTTGCATACCCTATCCTTGGTCTTGCAAGCAGTTCTGAACAAACTAATCCTCTGGACTGGATTTTCTAGCTCTTTCTCTGGCCTCAAGATAATTTTCCTCATCATTAAGGATCTTCCACCTTTTGCATCTTTTGCCTGAACATTTCACCTTTGCGCTTATGAAATGTGAGATTTGCCTCCTCCATCCCTTTTTCTATTAGGACATTCAAAATATTTGTGTCCTATCTTTCCATAGACAAAACACTTTATTTCACCACCTCTGCCTCTTCCTCTTCCTCTGGATTGAGGAAAAGTGCTCCTATTGGCATACTGTCCTCCTTGTGAGCTTCCTCCCCTTTCTGGGTGATTATGAGGTTTCTTTTCTTCATCCTTGGGATTTTGTACTCTGTCCTGGGCAATTGCTTTGCCTCTGCTTTGAATTCTGCCTCTGCCCCTTTGACCTTGCTTTCAGACCAATTTCACTTCTTCCTTTGAATCAATTTGATAAGAATCCTCCACATTTATGATTGTCACCATGCCCATCTCATCTTGAATTTCATATCTCATGCCATTCATGTATCTGGAAAATTTTTCATCATCACTCTCATGATGACCAACTCTGATGTTTAGTCTGTAAAATTCTTCAGTGTATTCCTTCATTGTCATCCCTTTCTGTCTCAAATTTTGCATTCTTCGAAACAGATTAATTTGGTAATCTCTGGGTATAAACTTGTCTTTCATCTTTGCGACCATCCTATCCCAACTTTTGATTCTTTTTTTTTTCCTTGCAACACCTGTCAGGCTGCAGTTCATCCCACCATAGTGTTGCATGCCCTTTCAGTCTAGTGAAAAAATGTTTTAATTTCTTATCTTCTTCAATATACCCATAGTCAAATTATTTATCCAGAGCTCTAAACCAATCTAGCATCTCCTCAACGTCTAAGTTTCCTTCATACATCGGGATGCCCATTTTTTCTCTAGCCCCTATTCTTGCAACAACTTTGAATAGACGTTCCTCTACAACATCTTCAACTACAACTTCTTCTTCGGCTCCAGCTTCATTTTCACTTTCAGCCTCACTGATATCTCTAGTATTAGTTGTTCGTCTCTGTGTTGTCTCCATAGCATCTAATCGAGCACGAAGTTCTGTCATTTCCCTTTCCACGACTGGATTGGGCATGGGTATTTCTTGACGTCTTCTTGGCGACATTGTTTCAATCTGTTCCATGCAAATTCAAATTACAATTGTTCCCTGTCTTCCCTCTATAGAAAACAAAAGTTGTTTGTTTTGATACCAGCTGATGCAACACCCCTACCTCAGTAGGTTTTGCGTGACCTCCCGATCTTTGGATCTTTCTACTTCCTTGAGCCAGAATGGCTCTTTAGTTCCCACTGGATCCTTCACACATATATCCACATGTCCCTCTTAAAATTTATGCCTGTATGAACAAACACTAGGCGCGAACCTCCACTCCTTGTGACCAACCAGTGTGACTACAACCTTTACCTGAAAGGGTGTTTTCGGATTTCGTGACTTCGCGATTTCTGTTGCGAGTCCCTCTGACTCCTTTGACTCCCAAAACCCTGAAGTGGGCTAACGATTCTTTAATTCCTCCCTTATTCCTTAACCATGTGACCTTAGTCACGTCCTGGGGTCCACCTCCAAATGCGTCGAGATTTCATGACTCGTGAGTTCGTGATGTGACTCCTGTCCTTTCTCCCGAAGTACGAACTCGCGACTTCCTTGCTACAGATCGAYGATCCTGATTCCTCCTCAATCCAATGGTCTAGATGGCGTCGATATTTCACTTATCGGGATTTCACAAATCAAGATCTCCAAGTCATGATTTTCTCCACACTCTGATTCCCGAAATGTCGAAACTCAAAACCACAAGATCAACARCTCTCGTTGATCCATATCTAATGGTAACTATTCCTCTTGAGCTTGTGGGTGTTGAAAGCCACTTAGTCTTAACTTCTTCGTTGATCCACTGGATCCAACGGCCCAGGGAAAATCGATAGTTCTCCCTCTGATAATTTCAACCGTCCGTTCAGAGTTTTGACGCTCTTAGCCAAATAACTCGACGTCTCCTTCTGAGATTGATTTTTGTGAGGTAACTCCAGCCTCATGTTTCCTATGAACACTTCGAAGTCTCTATCCCTCCTGATCTTGGTTCTTGCTGCAAACTCAAGGATTCTAAGGGATTATGCCCGCACTCCTTCTGACTTCACGATAATCTCTGATTATCTGAATTCTCCAATTTTGCGCACCCCTTGCGACGTAAGTTCTTCAACCACTCACTGGGTTGGAAAAGTATAAGACTTCAACCTGCCCTGCACACACCTTGCATGACTCTATGCTATGCTCTTACTTCTTCTGGTATGAGAACAACGCTATCTCTCTTGATTTTTTTTGAGGTAAAACTCAGAACTTGTCGACGCACTCCTTGTGGACTTTCACTGCACTCCTTGTAGGAACTCCTAGGAAGAGAAAAAATTGAAACTCATACTCTCCCTCTTACAGACTTCATACATTCAACATGAAATCATACACATACACAACATTGAAACAAATGCATAACAGAGCATATAAGCAAACTGTAAAAATACCATTCAATAGATGCAAACAGTATTCATCACAACACCATGATATTGAGTCAAAGCATTCTTATATTAACTCAAGCGTTCCTGTACATGGGTTCTATAACAACAACTATCTTCTTATACAACTTCGACAGTATATGTTCTTCTTTTCTCTCCTACTCTCTTTCTCTACAACTCTTAATTTTTTTCTAATTAAGAATAATGATACAATACAATACATACGAGGGAGATTTCTAAAGTTTTCCCTCCTACAACTCTAAGCTATCTAATCGAAATAAAAGCCTACAACTACTTTACATTTATTACATTAATTGCCTCCAACAAACAGATGAGAGCAATGCTCAAGATCTGGGTTACAATCTCCAAACCATAAATTCAAATGTATCCCTTCTAGATATTACATTAATGTCTCATCTTTTCAAATTCAAAATATCTCCAAAATACGTGTTGGTGCATATCCAATTGTCCTCCACTTTTTCTCACTTTCTTTGTTGGAGATTCTCCTGCATCAAATCCTCCTCTTCCTCCTTCAATGTGTCCTCTCAGAGTATTATATTGCGGTACCCCTCCTTCCGTTCCTTCTTCCCCTTGAACTTTGTATGCATCCATGGTGTGTTCTCTCATGAGACAGAGTGCACGACATTCCTTTTTGTCATGTCCTACTGACTTACAAAAATTACAAAATAAGTTCTTGGTAGTGCTCTAATGCTTCTACATTAAATGAAAGATGGTTGGATGATGACCCATTGTTATACATATCTCACAATATGCTCCTCCTCTTGGTGCTAAGGGGTTTGTGGCTCCTATAGACAAATATTCTTTGAAGGATGAACACTTGTTCTTATGATGACCTTTCTATATACATGTAGTACACCATACTTCTTCACACTTTTCCTTCCCTTTAGAGAACTCCTGCAATAGAATTGTCAATGTTGCTAACTACGATTGAACCTGAGCCATCCCTGCACCATTTTCTCCTACAGTGGATGATTCCAGTTTAATGGTGATATCTAGTGCTTCAGACTGTGATATAATATTATTTTGCATCAAGGGGAATCGTATATGTGGTAACAATCCCACAATAAACCATTCCCTATGCTGCTCATCCTGAATCTGGAAGGTCAATCGATCCATCAATATCTTGAATATCTGGTCAAAATCCCATACTGATTCATTCTGCAACTGCTTAATCTCTTTTAGTTATGTAATCAATTGCGACTAAGACTTCGGATTTTGGAATTGTTTTAAAAAGGATTTCCTGATATTTGCCAATGTTCTAGCTTGTACCACAGGCATAGTGGACTGATATTTCATATACAATAGTAACGCACGGTCTCTAAATGTCATCACTAAATGAACAATATTTGCATCGCCATCCTGGATGTTCTTCATGGTTCATATTTCTTCATAGAAAAATAAGTTTTGTTATGGATCTTCCGTCCCTGCTTCGTGAAAGACACACATTCTCAAAGTGGGATCTACTCCCACCATTGTATATTGTTTAGTATTCTTCATCGATGTCACCAAATGATTCTGGGTTGTCACATTACTTCCACTACTCTGATTATATTTAAGGCTATCCTTGATTCCCTCACTAAATACAAGTGTTCACGACAAATTTTCAGATCTCAGAGAGGCACACGAGGTCATGGGTTTGACACAGAGTCTGGCCTGAGTCGGGCTACTGGGATGTGATGGATCTCATCCTGCTGGAATAAGCTGCCAATATTCTTCCTTTTCCTCTATGTGAGGTATTCATTTGATATGGAGTACTAAACCGATATCTCTTTCCTCAACCTCACTGTGTTTCTCTTATCTCTCAGCCACAATCCTTTTCCTACTATACCAAAATCTTTTTCCACTACGCAATACTCCAATATCTTCTTCCGTCGCACATTCTTCTTCTCTTGGCATTCTTATTCCATTTGTTCCTTATTCATTCTTTCCTGCATCCCTATTCTTAATACACTCATACCATCCCCTGGTCAGCCCCCAATCCCCCTATGTGCGCAAAGGCGCCTAGCTGCTATGAAATTAGATTCCAACTTCATAACTCCTTTATCACACAACAACATATTGATCCAAGTAGACAATAATTTCAAATATCTTCCACACATACCTTTAAATAACTCTCTTTCAGAAACACTATATGAATGGGTACAATCTATAACAAATTTAGTAAAATAACCCCCTAATACACTATCTAGCCAGAAATCAACTGAGTGCGAGATCCGATTACTTATAGTATTAACTTGTCAGATCAACTCAGAGGTCCAACTCCTCAGAATAATAGCGTGGAATGTTCCTTTATTTTCAACTGTAACCACTCAACCGGGACTATAGAGAAATCGACAAAGAAAATCTCATGTAAGTTTGTAAATACATACCTCTGTAGCCACTGCTTCGAACTGATTCGTGGGTTCTTATTATGATATCTGGAAAACTTGTGCTCCTTTCCCTCTAACCACTACCTGATCTCTTCCTTAGTTGGCCTCCACATTCCCCTCAGTCATAGATACTGGTCCTGAAAATGGAACCATTTGTTGGTGTGCAATGGGTAGATCTGGGGTTTAACATTAATTCACCAACAAAACCCTCAAATAATGACCCTTTCGATATCACCCGCAATCAGGTGAATCTCACTCAAGATATCTATGGGGACTGTAGGAACCAGGTTTCTGTGTCATGAAGGGATGGGAGGCATTCATCATAACCATTACACTTAGCATTTGTTCATTATACATTATATCATGTGTGTAGAATCATCATAACATGTAAAACATTCATAACAACCAAACATTCAATATATATTCGCAATAAACAAAACAATCACATCATAACACAGAGACACCATATTTAACATGGTTCACCCAAGATGGGATACATCCACAATGATTGACTTCTTATATTATTCATAATCATCTCTTACAAAATATGCGCATTGCTCTCATACAATATGCCCTTTCCATTCTCCTATCCTTCTATGTGTCTCTCTTCACTCTTAAATTCGTGCATACAGTGCGTACTTAGCTCCCCTTACCCGCTCACATTCTATTCTCATTCACTATTTAGCTCATATGTTCCCCTATCCCCAAAAAAACCCTTACATATTTATACTATTATATTAGGGGTTATCCCTTTTCGATGGACCAAAATTACTAACAACTTACAACTGTCTTCCTTCCTTTGTGCATGTTGATCCCTGAAATTGCATTAACTTCCTTTCCTTCTTTTGTGCACACTGTGCAGTTCCAAAACTAGTCCCAAAAAGTATTTTCCCAACACAAACTAATTAAGGAATATGGATTAAGACTCAAGGCATATTAAAAACCCTCAAAACATCGATTAATCCCCCTCTCTTATGGAATCAAAACTCCCCATTACTCTAGTCCTTACTCATCTATAGCTGACGATGTATTTCATTTTATTATTTACAAGTTACAATGTTTACATATTACATCACTTTGCATGTAATCATTCATAATACATACAAATATACAATGCTACATTGGGGATAAAAAATAGGGTGTTACAATTCCCTCCCCCTACAATTTTCATTGTCCTCAATGCACATCACCATACAAGGGTACAAGTATATATACACAATTTGACATTACAATGCTTGATACTTTCACAATTTAATGACTCCTGTGGCAATTCCAACCAATAATATTTCATTCCCCTTAGCCTGCACAACCCAAGGAAGTGTACCCCTTGTTTGCACCACAGTCCCTTAGGTTGTCCCACTTCCCTTCCAAGGCTCCATAACAAGCCAGACATGAAGTCTCAGTGTTGTGGCTATAGGGACTCTAGCTACACCAAAATGGAGTCTTTGTACACTTATGTACAAATGTACATTTAGATTCCCTTAGAATTTTCAAAAAGATGTGGGTACTCTTCCCACATGGCCTCCTTGTGCTCCCATGTGGTGTCTTTAGGACCATAGTAGGTCCATTGGACTTTTACAAGGCCGATGGCTTGGTTCCTGAGCACTTTGACTTTCCGATCCAAGATGCGCACTGTATCCACCCGAAAGTCCCCAATTGTACGAAACCTAGATCACACTCCAATCAATCACACGGTTAGAATCATGCACATACTTCTTTAATAAAGACACATGAAACATTTTATGAAATCTCATGGATGCAGGAAATGAAAAAATTTATGCAACTGGGCCTATCCTCTCTAGAACTTCAAATGGTCCACAATATCTCACTACCAATTTTGGGAAACTTCCCATTTTTAACAAGCTCCTTTTTCCCTTCACTTTTAAAAACACATGCTTTTCCACTTTGAATTCCTGTGTGCTCTGCCTTTGTCTACATAGATTTTCTACCTACCCCATGGGGTCTTTAAATTATTCTTTATCTTTACTGTCTTCTCTTCCATTTCTCTTATCAATTCTAGCCCAATAATGACTCTATATGTTGGGTTATCCAACTCACTTGAATGTTGCATTTTCTTCCATACAAGGCTTCAAATGGAATCATCTTCAATGATGCTTGATACCCATTGTTATAAACAAACTCATCAAAATTAATATAGTCTTCCCACTTGTAAGATTGATCCATTACATAAATTCTTCGCATATATTCAATTATTTGGTTGTTCCTCTCTATCTACCCATCCGATTCTAGATGATAAACTATGTTGAAATTTAGATTTGTCCCAAATCCTTTAAACAATCCTTTTCAAAAATTGGAAGTGAACTTGGTATCTATGTTAGATACAGTTTCCTTAGGCCCACTATTGGCCCTTGACCAAGTTTTGAGGAATACTTGGTCATATTTGACCATTTTCGGTACTCCGACATCCATTCGGAGAAGGAGTGCATGGTGAAGAGGAGAACATGGGATCTTCGCCCCTTTTTTGGGCTTTTTGGGAATATTGTAATGGGAAAGGGATATCATCCCTTATTTAGGCCTTTTGTATGTATAAGTAGAAGGGTAGGAGATGTGTATGAAAAAGGGGTGTGTGATGTAAAGTGAATGGCTTAGTGCATAAAGTAGATCTATGTGATCAAACGTCTGTGTGACTGTAAGAGCTATGTGCCTACTATAAGTATTGTAAGTGCTGAGTGCACGGGTCAGGGAGGACTTAGTGCTTGGATCTACCCGAGGAATGAGGATCTAGCGAGATGCATAGATCTCTTTTCCTAGGCAGGGTAGGATCTTGAAGGCTTTGTGCTGTAACTTGGTTTACAGAAGATAATAATAGAAGAAGACTTTGTGGACGTAGCCCCAGGGTGGGGGTGAACCACGACAACTCTGTGTATTGTGCTGATGTGTTTGTCTCTCTCTTGCTAAGTGCTCTGATATGTTTAGATAGATCTATTGATGCTTTGTGCTTATGAGATATGAATGCATGCTAGATATGATACATAAGATGATAAGTGCTTAATATATTAAGTATAACTTGTTTATCATTGCTAAGTGCTAGATTTGAGTAATTACTGCGGTGCTCTGTGCTTTCTGCGAAGTGTATTAATGAATGTATGTTAAGGAATAACTGATGCTAAGTGTGATGTAAGAAATATAATCACAGATCTGTGTCCCAACTAAGGTTGCAGACACCTGAGTCCTGCAACCACCCCTACCTCTACCTCGGGTGAGACTTCATCTGCTTTGCAGGTGTTGCCAAAAGGGCTGGTAGTTAGGGTTTTGTTGGTGCACTCTTGAGCATTGAACCCTGGGTTTTCCCCTGTGCCAACAAATGGTTCCATTGCTGGTACCTAAAACTGTGATTGCTGGGAACTAAAGAAGAAAAATCTTTGTGCGAAATAAGCTCTGTGCATAGATATGTTGCCCTAGTGCGTAGTATTCTGTTTGGCCTATGAAGCTTTGTGCCAAGAAAAAAAGGTTAGATTTGAAGGGAAAAGGTCAGATTTGAAGGAAAAAAGGTCAGATCTGAAGGGAAAAGGTCATGTCTGAAGAAAAGAGGTCAAATCTAAAGGGAAAAGGTCAAGTCTGTAGGAAAAGAAGTCAGATCTGTGAAGAAAAAGGTCAGATCCGCAGAAAAGAGGTAAGATTTGTAAGCTATGTGCCCTGATAACGGTAAGAATAGTCAAAATGTTTTAGATTTGAAATCTTTGTGCTCTATAAAAGTAAGATAAGTGAATTTTTTTTTGTTTCTAAAGCATGGATATAGGTATGTTTGATAGATTCTGTCCTATAGATGAAAGAAAGTTTGATATGAATAGATCTAATAAGCATAGTAATAGATATGTTATACATATGCATCGAAATAATTTCTGGACTAACAAGTGGATGCAGGATCCTAGAAAGAGTTTTTTGCAGGCTAGTCACCATGATCCTGGTGCGCAGTACAAAAGGAGTTGGGGAACATCTAAACGAAAGAGAGGATTAACCCTTTGTTATAGTTGCATAAGACCGGGACATCTTGCTAAGGAATTCCCTGGGAGAATACCTAGTTGCCTCTGTTGCAAGGCTATGGACCATGAAGTCATGGATTGCCCTAGAATGATTGTTAGGCTTGAGAAGCTAAATATGGAGCAAGCAAAACCTAAAGGAGATCAAGAGACCAAGATTATAGCAGAAACCCAAAAATAATCAGAAAATATATTGTTACAGATGAAAGATACCTTGAATGACCACCAACATGTTAGGCTATCAGAGATCTTCAAAGAAAAGGAGAAAATCAAAGCAAGAATAGGGGAATTTGACATTGGTTGTACTCTTGATGAAGAAACAAAAGTGAACATTATGCCAGAAAGAACTTGGGAAGATATAGGAAAGCCTGCCATGATTCCTTCCCTAGGAGGAACACGTTTCTTCAGAGGAAAGCTAGTAAACCTATGTGGAAGTCTCGCCCGGATACCTATGACTGTCAATGGAACTTCGACAAAGGAAGGCTTTAAGATCATTAAATTTTTTGAAGACAACGCCACGTTTACCATGATCATAGGAAAACCTTGGATTAATAGATAACAAGTTAGACGAAGAGAAGAAGAAAAAGTTTTGGAACAAAGGAAGCAAGAGTTAAAAGACTTTATGACCAGAAGGATCACGCACTTGATTGAAGAACAAAAGAGCAGATCACAGATCTTTAATATTAGCAACTCTGATATCGAATCTAAGAGAACACTTGAGGATCCGCAGAAGATCGAGCTACCTATTTTTGATATAGAAGAAGTATTATCAAGGAACCCTAGGAAAGATTTTCCATAGCGCGAAGTAATTAAGACCACATAAGATAAACATCAGAATGGTAAAAACATTACTGAGACGAGGCTCACTGGGAAGAAGGCTAGGAAGTTAAGAAAGAAAAGGGATAATATTGTAAGGTTACAAGAGGTTCCAGAGGACACTTCGCAGCAAGAAGAATTGCAGAATTGGAGCTTCGCCAAGATATCAGGACAACGACATAGATTACTTCGCCATGACGAAGCAATATAGCCGTTGGAACCAATATACCTGTTCGACCACAGCTCTGAACGGATCGAAAAGATGTTATGGGTTACCGCTAGACTGTTGGACCTCACCTAAATGGATAGATCAAAGGTCATGGAAGCTTCATATCCATTGCAAGAAGTCCGTTGCAGAGTTACTTACTTATTCCGTCCCGCCATGCCCGGAAGACACTTTTTCCAATTACGAACTTGAGCTTACAGAATAAATGTGTTATGAAACAATGATTACTCCAGTTTTATTCTCTATCTGATTACGGTACTGATAGTCCATTGACAACCTGAGACAGTGATCCCGAGCTTACATGTCCGACAAGCTTAGCGCAGTAGAAGAATCGGTGAGAGAAGTAGTTGCTAGCTTAAGGACAGAAAGAGGGATGTCCACTGGAGTCCAAGCCTTGTCATCGAGAGGTGTGGCAACCTCCCCATTGACTTCTTGAGCTGTAACATCTCGAGCTGGCGCAGAGTTGAGAACTAAGCATAGGGACGATGCAGCCAAAGCGAAGTTAGTGCCAACCATACTACCAGCTTACATTCCCCCTCTAAGTGGTGAGATTAACAGGGACAGTGTCCCTAGAGACTTTGAATACACCCTAGTCCTTGCATATCTACCGAAAGGAGTTCGCACCTACCGCGCAGATCAAGACAAGGTTATAACGTTGAAGTTTTGCGACTTCAACCTAGGAGACCATAAAGCCTACAACATGCTCGCACCATATAAGTACTTAATGAGGACTAAGGGCCAGAACTCGAATATCGTCCCTCAACAATGGATGATGAACCTTGTGCAGTCTACTCTACTAAATGTTATCAAAATACCGCTCTTTGGCAGACATCAGGAGGTGATTGCTTGTGTGAAATTGCTGCTGGCAAGTTACCACGGAGGATACCTGTGGTTAAACCATCACATAACTGTTGATCCGATGCTGATCAACAGGATTACTGGGCTTAGCATGCAGGGCCCTGATCCCCATGAGTACTACCTTGGAAAGACCACATACCGCGCTCTTTCACAAAAGATTAAAGAGGCTTATGGAAATGTTGAAAAAGGAACGCAAGGTTACAAGGTAGCCTCTATCGAGAGTGGTGTAGTGCGCCTCGCATGTCATCTGATAGAAGGAAATATGGTATGTAAGAATAGACCTACACAAGTATCCGGCTTTGTAGTTGACCTCGCAGGGAAGTGCGTGGAGGGACTACAAATGAATTGGGCAAAATATTTGGTCAACCAGCTAGAAATTAACTGTAGAGAAGCCCAGGAACAGGAGCATGAATTCCACTTTAGCTGGTTGCTAATATTGATCACCTTTGTTTCATGGGAGCTATTGGAAGGCGCAAAATTCCCCGACCTCGACCCACTCGAACCATTAGTTGTGAAGTTTAGTACCTTATGGTACTCGACGGACATGAGCAAGCAGTGGCAATCAAATGCCATTTTTCATAGATACTATAACCAACTGAAAGAAACCATAGGGGGTGAACCTTGCATAACCCCGAACTCTTTACAAAGGTTCTGACCTTTGATAAAGTTCAGCGTGGACCGCCACTTTATATACCTAACTCCACGCACTGATGAACACCAAGAACAACTTCAGTCCTATTATAAGATGACCGAAGAAAACCTAGGAGAAATCGCCAAGGAATGGTTGGCAGACCTCCTTGTTCCAGCAGATCCAGCGGACGTTTCATATATTGACAGTCCAAAAGCTACGCAGGACACACCTGGGACCAGTAAGATGAAGAAGACAAAGAAGACAAAGGAAACAAAGAAGCTCGAAGAGGTTCAGGATGTAGATAGCTACTCTGTAAAGACAGATTCCATCACACCCGATCAAGAAGATAACAACGATGACCTAGAGGAAGTCGAACAACAACTAGAAGAAGAATTCAAAGTTCCAAAGAAGAGAAAAGGGTCACCTTCGAAGTCTTCCTCTAAGAAGAAAGAAAAAGCGATCGTGACCAAGATGAAGACCATGCTCAACCCCGATGACTTCAGCTTTCTCCTCGCAACTTTGAATGAAGCCATAAAAGAAATTACAGAAAGGTAGGAGGCTAAGCAACAGATGATGTATGAAATAATTGAAGCCGAGCTCCAAGGAGTGCAGCAAGCACTTTAGTCTAATCGCGTAGTCTCCATTGTTCCCATGCCAGAAGGAACAACAGAAGTAGGAGATGAATCAGTTCAACTCTGCAGGATTTTCGACATAGTCGAAGTACACCTTCAAAAAGCGAAATAAGAAACAACGCAGGACACCCAAGCCCTAAAGAAAGCATAGGAGGAAATCATAGAGTAGTGCTAAGTTGCACAGTAAGAGAAGGAGGTCATCCAAGAGAAATTTGATAGAGACAGAGAAAAAATCCAAAAGGAGAAGGAGCAGCTTCTCGCGAAGCAGATCGGAATCGTAGAAGTTGTCAACAGAGCATTTTGCTCTGTGACCGGCTTAGAACAAAAGGCCGAAGAACCCTTAGATTGTCAAGTTATGAATCTTGCTGAAGTTATTCAACAAATGCAACAAAGAGTCATGGACTTAGAGCTTCAGATCATCCCAAGTACCCCACAAGAAGAGCGCGACCATCGAGAAATAATTGCCCGGGGTACAGTAGAAAGGATTAAAGAACTCACTGAAGAATGCAAACAACTAAGTACTAGAAGTGCCCAGAGACATGAGAACCTGACCAAGTACCCGGAATTACATAAACTAGAGTCACAGCTCCAGGAGGCAAAGCAACATGAAAATAGACTTCAGATGCAGTTGAAGGCCCTATCAACTATAGAGAAAATGAAGTGATCCCATGAGAAACATGTCACACAAAAACAGATCCACATGATCCAGAGAAAGGTCATGGAAGTGACACAACAACTTCAACCTTTGCAGGATAAGGCATGTCAACTATTTTTAGAGATTGACAACCAAGGGCCAGAGCTACAACAGGTCGTGATTATAGGAGAGAAACGCCTAGAAGGACCAGTCAATAACGCACTCATCCAGAAGTTCGTCGAGCTGGAGGAAATCGCAAAGCAGCAGGTCAAAGCAGCTCGAGCCAAGCTCGAGGTGTTCGAAGCGGAACTGGTCAGACCTGAGTGACTCGGGACGAGTCACAGGTGAGTGTTAGGGGCTTGTTGGCCTTGGCCAAGTTTTGAGGAATACTTGGTCATATTTGACCATTTTCGGTACTCCGACATCCGGTCAGAGAAGGAGCACATGACGAAGAGGATATCACGGGATCTCCGCCCCTTTTTTGGACTTTTGGGGCTTTTTGGGAATATTGTAATGGGAAAGGGATATTGGCCCTTATTTAGGCCTTTTGTATGTATAAATAGAAGGGTAGGAGATGCGTATGAAAAAGGGGTGTGTGATGTAAAGTGAATGGCTTAGTGCATAAAGTAGATCTATGTGATCAGACGTCTATGTGACTATAAGAGCTCTATGCCTACTGTAAGTATTGTAAGTGCTGAGTGAACGGGTCAGGGGAGGACTTAATGCTTGGATCTACCCAGGGAAAGAGGATCTAGCAAGCTACATAGATCTCTTGTCCTAGGCAGGGTAGGATATTGAAGGCTTTGTGCTGTAACTTGGTTTACAGAAGATAATAACAGAAGAAGACTTTGTGGACGTATCCCCAGGGTGGGGGTGAACCACAATAACTCTGTGTATTGTGTTGATGTGTTTGTCTCTCTCTTGCTAAGTGCTCTGATATGTTTAGATAGATCTATTGATGCTTTGTGCTTATGAGATATGAATGCATGCTAGATATGATACATAAGATGCTAAGTGATTAATCTATTAAGTATAACCTGTTTATCATTGCTAAGTGCTAGATCTGAGTAATTACTGCGGTGCTCTGTGATTTCTGTGAAGTGTATTAATGAATGTATGTTAAGGAATAACTGATGCTAAGTGTGTTGTAAGAAAGATAATCACAAATTTGTGTCCCAACTAAGGTTGCAGACACCTGAGTCCTGCAACCACCCCTGCCTCTACCTCGGGTGAGACTTCATCTGCTTCGCAGGTGTTGCCGAAAGGGCCGGTAGTTAGGGTTTTGTTGGTGCACTCTTAAGCGTTGAACCCTAGGTTTGCCCCTGTGCCAACACCCACCATGTATCCTACCAATTTCTTTCATACAAATTTATGCAATGTTGGTTGTGCTCTGATATGTTTAGATAGATCTATTGATGCTTTGTGCTTATGAGATATGAATGCATGCTAGATATGATACATAAGATGCTAAGTGATTAATCTATTAATTATAACCTGTTTATCATTGCTAAGTGCTAGATCTGAGTAATTACTGCGGTGCTCTGTGCTTTCTGCGAAGTGTACTAATGAATGTATGTTAAGAAATAACTGATGCTAAGTGTGCTGTAAGAAAGATAATCATAGATCTGTGTCCCAACTAAGGTTGCAGACACCTGAGTCCTGCAACCACCCCTGCCTCTACCTCGGGTGAAACTTCATCTGCTTCACAGGTGTTACCGAAAGGGCCGGTAGTTAGGGTTTTGTTGGTGCACTCTTGAGCGTTGAACCCTAGGTTTTCCCCTGTTCCAACACCCACCATGTATCCTACCAATTTCTTTCATACAAATTTATGCAATGTTGGCTACCTTGTACGTCATTTTGATAGGAATAAAATGTGAAACCTTTGTAAGCTTGTCCACCACTACCATGATGGAATCATGTTACCTTACTAGTTTGGGAAACTTAGTAATGAAATCTATTGTAACAACTTCTCATTTCCACTAAGGAATGGAAAATGGTTGTTGCAATCCTACTGGATGTCTATGCTCATCCTTTACCTTCTGACATTCCATGCATCTAGCAATAAAATCACTTGCATCCTTCTCCATACCAGGCCAAAAGCATTGGCCTCTTACAACTGCAATGGTTTTATGGTATCCTTGATGTCCAATGTATGGTACTTTCTGCATCTCTTTTAAAACTAAATTTATCAACTCTTGAAAATTATGAAAATAAAATTTGTTTCTGTATAAGATGATTCCATCCTCTTCAAGCTTGTAATCTTTAAATTTTTGTTGTCTATTACTCTTTTGTAAGCTTTCTTTAACTTGTACGTAATGTTGGTCTATTGTCACAACTTCTAAAATTCTACTTTTCAAATATCAACTATACATACTAATGGTTGTAGCATGCATTTCATGCACCCTTCTGATGAGTGCATCAACCACTTTATTCTCTTTTCCTTTGATGTGATTGATGTCAAATTCATATTCACTGAGAAATTCCAACCATCTAGTTTGTCTAGAATTCAGTGTTGGTTGTCCAAAAAATATATTAGACCACTATGGTCTGTCCTTAGCTCAAATTTTCTACCCATGAGATAATTCCTCCATGTTTTCAGTGCATGAACAATTTCTTCCAATTTCAAGTCATGTGTGGCATAGTTACTCTCATGCTCCTTCAACTTTCTTGACTCATATAAAATTACATGCCCATTTTGAGTAAGGACCCCACCATGCCCTTATTTACATGCATTGGTGCACACAACAAAATTCTCATTTGGATATGCAATCCTTAAAATTGGTGCATTGGTTAACAAATATTTCAAGTGTTGGAAACTCACACTTGGTAGTCCATTGGAATTTTATTCCTTTCTTTTGCAAGGAAGTGATTGGGTGTGAAATCTTCAAGAAAACTACAATGAATATCATGTAGTAATCAACTATACCCATAAATGATCTAACCTCTAAAATATTCTTTGGTGTTAGCCAAATTTTGATTGCTTCAATTTTTTCAGGATCCAATTTTATGCCATCCTTTTAGACAATGTGGCCTAAATAATGGAGCTTCTTTTGATAAAAAGTGCACTTGCTCAGCTTGACATACAATTAGTGTTCTCTAAACACTTGTAGCACCATTCTCAAATGATTCTCATGCTCCTCCTCTGTCTTGGAGTATTTAAGAATATAATCTAAGAAGACAATGACAAATTTGTCTAGGTAATCTCTCAACATTCCATTCATTAGAAACATAAAAGTATCTAGTGCATTGGTCAAACCAAATGGCACCACTACAAAATCATAATGACCATACCTTGTTTGAAAGGTTGTCTTACTAGTATCTTGTTCTTTGATTATCACTTGATGATAACCCCATCTCAAGTCAATATTGGAAAATTTCTTTTCTCCCTTCAACTGATAAAAAATATCATCGATCCTTGGAAAATGATACTTCTTATTTACGGTAACCTTATTTAGTTGTCTGAAGTCAATACATAACCTCACAATTCCATCCTTTTTCTTCACAAAAAGAACTAGGGAACCCCAAATTGAAACACTCAAGCATATGTACCCCTTCTTCAATAACTCTTTTAGCTACATTTGCAACTCTTTCAATTACAATGTGCTCATTCTCTAGGGAGTCTTGGACACTGGGGAAGCTTCAGGAATTAATTCAACAGAAAAATCAATTTCTCTCTTTGATGGAAATCCTAACAATTCCCCAAACAGATCTGTAAGTTTTAAACCTGTGAAGTAAAGCAATGCATATATATTCTTAAGCAATACAGAAATTAATCAATGGCTCATACACAGAATACACAGAGATCTTTACCGGAAACCCTCAACCGGGAAAACCTTTCTTTTTCATTATATCGAATTTCACCATTCGCCATACAATATATACAATGTTTTTTAGGTATTCCGTAGATACCAAAACCCTAATCCCTTAATCCAGGATTAATTTACAAATCATCTAAAAATAGCAAAATCCGCTAAAAATAGCAAAAACCGCCCCAAAAAAAAAATTTTGGGGCGCTGCCCCGAACGTCGCGCATAACCAGGGGGGGCATACCTGCCCCCCCCCTGGGACCCCCCTAGGAAGCGCCCGGCGCAACAACAGATCCCTAGGTGAAGGGATCGTCAGACGCAGTCGTCGTATCTGACGCACCCACACACACACACATGCAAAGAATATAACACATACCCAACATTCTCCCACTTGTTGTTTTCTTTGCATCTAGGGGTCCAGGGGATTATATAGTCAA
>ML780747.1:606528-632355 GCA_009831015.1 Picea engelmannii
TCTTCTTCTGCAATCGTAATATTAACAGATCCAAGTTGACTTACCAGAGTATTAAAGGCATTTAGATGTTCTGTCACAGAATCTCCATCTTCCATCCTAAGATGATACAACTTCTTTCGAAGAAACAACTTGTTTACTAGGGAATTTGATTGATACAAACTCCCTAACTTATCCCATAGTTCCTTGGCTGTAGGTTCTCCCGAGACATTCAACAACACCGAATCTGCCAGGCAGAGTCGAATGGTACTCCTTGCTCTTCTGTCCAACTTTTCCCAATCTTCCTTCGACATACCAGTAACTGGTGTACTAGTAGTTTGTGGACTAGTAGGAGGTGTACCAGTCACCTGTGTGCTTGTATATGGTGTACCAGTAGGCTGTGTACTAGGATCCACAGCGATCCATTGTTCTTTGTCTACAAGAAGGTCCATCTTGAGCTTCCATAGCTCAAAGTTTTTACCATTGAACTTCTCTATCTCGATTCTACATGAGCTCGCCATTCCTTTTAATTTACTCAAATATCCTCTGCAAAAGCTCCCACTGAACCCAGGTTTATCACAGACCCAAGATAAACTTGATCTACCAAAAACGTGCTCTGATACCACATGTAAGTTTTAAACCTGTGAAGTAAAGCAATGCATATATATTCTTAAGCAATACAGAAATTAATCAATGGCTCATACACAGAATACACAAAGATCTTTACCGGAAACCCTCAACCGAGAAAACCTTTCTTTTTCATTATATCGAATTTCACCATTCGCCATACAATATATACAATGTTTTTTAGGTATTCCATAGATACCAAAACCCTAATCCCTTAATCCGAAATTAATTTACAAATCAGCTAAAAATAGCAAAATCCTCTAAAAATAGCAAAAACCGCCCCAAAAAAATTTTTTCGGGGCGCTGCCCCGAACGCTGCGCATAACCCAGGGGGGGCATACCTGCCCCCCCCCTGGAACCCCCCTAGGAAGCGCTCGGCGCAACGACAGAGCCCTAGGTGAAGGGATCATCAGACACAGTCGTCGTATCTGACGCACCCACACACACACACATGCAAAGAATATAACACATACCCAACAAGATCTTCATGCTCTTTAAGAGATAAATAATCTTCAAGTTTTGGTTGTTTATTCTTTGTTGGCTCTTCCATATGGACTGTATATATTTGGCACCCTTTTCTAAAACTTATTTTTAGATGTAATGATGAAATCTCTTTAATAGACATCTAGGCCTTGGAATACCTTGAACTATACTTGCATTTCCTTCCTCATCAAGACATGTGAAAGACTTGTTGTATTAGTTTAAGATAGCACGATGTTTGTCCAACCAATTCATACCAATCAAGAAGTCATATGAACCAAGTGGTATGATGTTCAAATCAGCCTTAGTGATGACTCCATTCATGTTCACCGGAAAATCCCCGACCATGATCCAGGTGGATATCGGTCACCAATCACCTTTTCCACTGAATCAACATTTCGAGCCTATGGTTTTGATAAACCAGGATATTCACCCTTTTGATGGGGAATGGAATGTAATACCATATTCATTTTTTAATTACAGACATCATGTAATGATATTATGTACATGCCTACAACATAACATTAATGCTTTGAATTCCATTAGAACTCTGCAGTTAAGCATGCTCGAGCTAGAGTAGTACTAGGATGGGTGACCACCTGGGAAGTCCTAGTATTTTACATGCCTATGAAATTTTATAAACTTAGATTAATTTTTCCCACATGCATCATGGGAATTGTTCTCCTCTCACTCTCTCATATATAATTGAGGTGAAGGAGGCCCTTTAATCATGCAAATGAGTGTGATGTAAATCTTGTTGCAAATGAAGCATAGCCAACATCTCTTTCTCTTCAGAGATAATCTATCCCATTCTGCCAGTTTGTGTTCTACATTGTTTTTCTATCTGATTTAGTAATAGAAGTTGGGTTTCACTATATTTATGTGTTTTTTTTCTACATTTTTTCTTATGTCTCGTTTCATTCTCAGCATAATCTAGATCAGTGGTATCAGAGCAGTCTGTTCCTCGTCATTTCTCAGTGTATATCCCCGACGAGGTCAGGGTATATAGAGTTGGGTCTTGAGCTAGTTTTGCTTAAGGGAAGTCACTCTCGCCAACCCAAGAGACCTCCCATGGATGAAGAAAAGAGAGATGACAGAAAAGGAGATCCTTTCAAGACATTGCTCGAGGAAGACCTCGCATGACAAAGGAACAAAATGATGGACACCTTTTCTCAGATCCTGCAATGACTACCGATGGCAACTGAGGCATCTTTGACAAGAAGCCATTTCAGAGGTACAACACCCTTCAAGGTACAAGTAAATTTTGATATCCCTTTATTTGAAGGCCACATAGATGCAGATGCTCTAGAAAAATGGTTGAATTTTCTAGAAGGTTATTACTCTATCCAAAAAAAAATTGACAGTGAAAAGATCACCTTTGTGCTCCTTAAATCCCTCCCCCATGTCAGATCTTGGTGGAAAGGTTACTGGGAGAGGTACACCATAGACGAATCTGCACCATTCGGAAGAGAACGCACTTGGGCAACCTTTATAGATTCCCTAAAGGAGGATTTCTAACCTATCATAAACTATGATGACCAATACATGAGATGGACAACTCTACGTCTGAAAAGAGACCAAATGGTGTCAGAGTACACCAACATATTTCATACCTTGCGCTCAAAGTTGGGTATCAAGGACTGCGAGCGACACCTAGTTTTAAGTATCGAAGTGGTATACACAGGTACATCCAAACATAGATGGATTTATTCGACATCTCCTCATTGGGAGATGCTTATCGATATGCAGTCAAAATTGAGCAAAAAATCAAGCATCAGAGTAAGTGGGAGTTTGGGTTTGAAAATATGCCACAACAGAAGCATGGAAAAGGAAACCCTAACTACCATAATGAAGAACAAAGAGAGGAAGGCCAACCTCAAGGGAGCCAATCCAAGCTGCAGGAAAATAAAGGTAACGAGAAGCCTAATAAAGACATTGGAGACTGGTGTGAGTTCCATAACATCCCTTGGCACAACATTGATGAATGTCGCTCAAAACGGTCATTGGTGGATGAGCTCAAAGAAAAAGAATCAGAACCTGACATGGACTTTGATTCAAAGAACAATAAATGGAAACAAATCATCGATGTATAACCCACTACTACCATCACAACCATAACAATACAACCAAAAGAACTAGAGGAGATTGAGGAGGGGGAGCGCCTCTACCACGTGCAGATGTGGGTAAAGGGGAATCCATAACATTTCATTGTTGACAGTGGGATTCATAAGAACCCGATCTTAGCCGAGGTTTTCAAGAGATTAAATCTTCCAATGATACCACACCCCCAACCATACACCATCGGATGGTTGAGCTAAGGATGAGACATTTGTTTCAGCCAATAGTGCCACCTGTCTTATGACACCAAGCCCTTCAAGGATGAGGTAATGTGTGATGTTTCCCCACTTGAAGTCTGTGATGTTCATGTAGGAAAACCATATATGTAGAAACGTCACGCTATATATGAGTCTCGGCCCTGCAGTGTCATTGTTATTCTAAGAGGTCAACTCTATAGGGTACTAGAGGTAGTTCCAACTACTATCTCGATAGAACAATGCCACAAAGTAATATCTCATACTAAAAAGTTTAGACTCTTCACGATCCATTCAGAAGGTGAATAGAAGGATACTGTGACCACTACAAACTCAACCCCTGAAGTTTCTATCCAACAGAAGCAGGTCGACAAGATTGGAGAGGAGCACAAAAAAAATGAGATTCTTCCATATGTTTAACATAGCTCTATTGGCCATGACCCTTTTCAAGTGTTTATGGGGTTCCCACTAGTAGCCCCCATTGATATAGCTATTCTTGCTGCATCTTCATCGATAAAGTCCTCCCACACTCATAAAAAGGAATATCATGCACCCAGATCTATTGAATGGATCCAAGACCTCCAACAGGTTCATGACATCCTTCCACGGGAAACGTACAAGAAAAACATCTACTAAAACAAGGAAAGAAACTCACCAAGGTTCAGATTTAGGAGAAGTTTCCCCATCTCCCGAGGGGACTTGACTCAATGGGGACCATTTCTTCCTAAGGGGGGAGGAATGATCCAGGTGGATCTCAGTGGCCAACCACCTTTTCCACTGAATCAACGTTTCGAGCCTATGGTTTCGATAAACCAGGATATTCTCCCTTTTGATGGGGAATGGAATGTAATACCATCTTCATTTTTCAATTACATACATCATGTAATTATCTTATGTACATTCCTATAGCATAGAATTAATGCATCGAATCCCATTAGAACTCTGCAGTTAAGCACACTCGAGCTAGAGTAGTACTGGGATGGGTAACTGCCCGAGAAGTCCTAGTATTTTACATGCCTATGGAATTTTATAAACTTAGATTAATTTATCCCACATGCATCATGGGAATTGTTCTCCTCTCACTCTCTCATATATAATTGAGGTGAAGGAGGCCCTTTAAGCATGCAATGGAGTGTGATGTAAAGCTTGTTGTAAATGAAGTGTAGCCAACATCTCTTTCTCTTCAGAGATAAGCTACCCCATTCTTCCAGTTTTTGTTCTACATTGTTTTCCTATATGATTCGATAATAGAAGTTGGGCTTCACTGTATTTCTGTGTTCTTTTCTATATTTTTTATTTTGTCTCATTTCGTTCTCAGCATAATCCAGATCATACCAACTCATTGTTTCTTCTCTTGGTCAAAGTGTCCAGCTGAACCAATAGATTCTCTTTTCGTCAATATATTTGACCTACTTCAACCAATCCCACCACATGGAAGCTTTCCCTTGAAGATGATATATGACAATATTTTCTTCCATATTAGATGAATAATGTGAAGCTGAAAATGCTTTTTTATGCCCAACAACCAGACTTCAACTTCTAAACCTTCCTATGCTCTCCATCAAATGTTTGTGGCTTGATCCTCTTAAATTCTACTTGCAAACTATATAACTTGAGCCTTCTCCTTTGATGTTTGATAGGGTATCTACTTGGGCTGCTCCTTGTTTATGAAAACACAAGTGCTCTTTTGGTTGAATGTCTAGGTGAATGGTGATGCCTACTAACACTTCTTGAGTGCCTTGGCCCTCTGCATTCATCCCTCCTATCATGATATGTGTGCTCTTCCACATGCCCTGCACTGACTACATGTCTTATGTTGGACTCCTTGTTGATTTGTATTTGTAGGTTATTCAGACTTTGTAGCAACTAGGAATTAATTTGATTATGATCCTCTTGATCTCTTATCAACCTTTCATTATCTTCTCTGTAGCTCTTCACATCCCTCTGCAAGCTCTTCATCAGTTATATGGGTTCCACTCTGCTTCTATGTCCATTGGACTCTATTTATTCATTTCCCAAGTTGATATTCAATCCTCTAATATCATCTCCATAATTGTAAGAACCTTATGCATCATCCATATCTTAGGTCCTCATTTCTGAATCAGATCTATTATTCTTATACCTCTAATTATGCAAAAATGTGCATGCAACAATCACTATTAGAAATTATACATATTGCAAATATTTCATTAATTGGGATACAAGTCATTTGTCCTCCTAATTTATGAAGAACAAATATGCACTAATATAAATTATGATCCTTTATACATAATCTCTTTTGAATTATATTTCCAATGGTTTTACTCATGCCACATTCTGAGTTCTAAGCTAAAAGTTATAGATTTTAGAATTTTGCAATTTATACTCAATTGTGCCCTATTATCAGTGGTGTAATCTAGCTCAGAGACCATATTTAGCCACCTGTAGAATAAAATATATCATGAACCAAAAAAACTTTATATCAGGAATAGATAGTATTTATGATTCTGAATACACAACAATTTTCATATTTGGAATTTGAATCTCTAGTCACATTCTGTATAAATTTCGAATTGTCGAATTTGCACTTTTACATTTTCTCCAAACTTATAATTTTTAGCCAAAATTGGCTATTTCCCAAATGGAGCAAAATTGGGAAAATTTTCCTCAAGAACAAGTTGTCTAAATTTTTGAGGATGTAAAATTTTGACTGAATAATTTTTTCCAAATTTGTGATCTTGGGTCCCTTTTCCTCCTCTGAAGATTTCAAAAAACCCAAAAAGTGTCCTGAAATAGTGGAGTTTGTTATGTTTCAACATCTCCAATCGAAACTATTTTGAGTTTTTCCAAAATCCCAACTAGATATCTTCATGACTGCTTTTTGGAATCCCTATAAAAATTTCATATTTATCTGGGTCCCAGTCACTGAGCACCACCCATATATTTAAAACCCACTACTTTGTGGTTTACATATAATTGAAGTAGAATTGGACCATGGACCTTATGGACACTTTTGTAGCCTTCATCACCATGGAAATACCCTTTAAATTTCATCTGATTATGAGTTTTTCTGCTTCTATTATAACCAAAACAAGTTTTTGACTCTAGAATTTTTTAAATCCTTGTTCGTCTTTCTCCTTTCCTTTCCTCCCTATGTCTTCTCTTTCCCCTTTTTGTCTTCTTCGCTTCTCCTATTCTTCTCATTTTCTTTCTCTTCTCTTCTTCTCTTTTCTTTTTTCCTTCCTTGACGATGACTAAAAACCCTTCATCGACGATTGGAAAAATCCTTTTATCGGTGATCGACACAATTTTTTGTATCGACGATCAACAAAAACCTTATATCGGGGATCCAAAAAATCATTCTATCGACGGTAAGGGAAAAGTGTCTATTCATGGTGGGCAAACATGTTTCTATTTGCGGTTGATGGAAAGGTTTCCATTGACGGTCAACAAAAGGGTTTTGATTGATGATGGGGGAAAAGGTCTCTATCAGTAGTTGGTGAAAAGGTTTGTATTGACAATCGATAGAAAAGTTTCTATTGATAGTTGGTCAAAAGGTTTCCATCGACAGTCAACGAAAAGGCTTCTATCGGTGGTCTAGGAAAGGTTTCTATCGATGATCGGTGAAAATATTTTTGTTAGTGGTTGCTGAAATTCTTTGTATTGACGATTGATGAAATTATTTGTATCGACGATCGATGATTTCCGAAAAACTCCATAGATGATCTTTAAAAAATCCACTTTTTCGGTGACCTACGAAAAAATCCATTGGTGATATTAACTTAGAAATTTATGACCAATTCTGCGTTGGATATGGACCATTGATCTCAATATCAATGTGATCTTGACCATCGATTTGCTAAAATTTGTTGAACTCTGGATTCTTCTTCGACAATATTTAAAATTCTTTTTACTTCACCAAATGTCTCCAAACTTGCAAATGAATCTTGACCATTGATCACAAATTCGAATGTGATTTGGGTTGTCGATTCACCAAACTTCATAGCCGCCATGAAAACATGAAATTATCCCTCCTAAGCTAATTTTTAACTTTACAACTTGCATATCGATGCAATCAATCATCTCTTCAACCATTCTAAGTGCAAATTTGACCTCAATATCCTTAGAAATTTGGGGATTTCACTTTGATTTTATAATTTAGTACAACTTCGAAACAAATCAAACTCTGTAACAATGAATTTACGAAATTCATGAGGTTATTTGGCCCATACAAGTCTGGTGTTGAACCAAAATCTCTGATACCGATCTATGACATACCCAACTCCTTAGTTGGGCCACATTACTACCAAATCGACTAATATATTGATTCAAATGCAAAAAGTACATGCATCATGACACACAATCTCATGCAACTGTTATGAATAATAAAAAACATGAATGAAAATGGTTTAATCATGCACAAAAACTATTGAACAAACATTGCAACATTCATACATACAAAATACAGAGTAAATGCAACATTCAATCATAGCATTAAAATTGTAAATGACACAGTGATTAAAAAACTTATATTTTTAAAATGTTTTAACAACCGGCTACATATGAAGGACATTCCTACCAATTGTAGGCTCTATTGCACCAATTCTCTTTGTAACAAGCCATGCCCAAGATGGGGATATGATTCCACAAGGACGAATATTCTTTTATGGGTGTCTACAGTCCACTGTAACATCTAAAATACCCACTGAAACACAATGATGTGACTCCTACAACAATTCCAACCATCCATCTCTCTTCTCCATCAGTTTGCACAACCTAAGGGATGACATTTCCTTCTCTACACTACAGTTCCTTAGACAATCTCCATCCCCTCCAAGGCTCCAACATAGACTGACCAAGAATCTCTCTACTGGGGGCTTCAAGGAATCCAATTGCAATAGGAGTGCTCACACAACATTTACAAATTCTCTTGGGTAATTTCCTCAATAAGAGTAACTCGCAGGAATACCAACCTCATTCTTGGTACAATTACTAGCTTCAACAAGCTAACTTCAATACCCACTATGGTTAGTCACTCTTTCCCAACACTCATCCCTTTTTTTCCTCACTTCTTGCTAACTATAAAAAAAAAACTTCTCTTCTTCCTTCTTGAATTTCCTCTTCTCCCATGCCTGCTAGAATCTTACTCTTCCCCCAAGTACAATTACACTCATCCCATGCTATCATAACTGAGTGGAATAACTTTCTCATGTAACCTCTTACATGAATTCAATTATTGAGTGTTGAATAATTCAAAGGGATAAATGGCTAAATGACGAGCTGATTAATGAAGATGGATTAAGACTCAAGGCATATGGAAACCCATCAAAAACCCCATTAAACCCCCTCTCTTATGGAATCATATCCCCCCCATTACTTCGGTCCTTATTCGTCTACAACCAACGATGTATTTGATTTTGTTATTTTCAATGTACAATGTTCAAATATTACATTGCTTAGTCTATGACCATTCATAATAATTACAAGTATACAATGCTACATTGGGGATCAAAACTGGGGTGTTACAAATATTTATTTAATGTGAAAACTCATTTTGCGACATCACCTCTTACCAACAATTTTTTTTTAAATTATGTTGTCAAACATATACTTGTACGAATATACTTAGCATTTTCTTGTATAAACTTGAAATACATGTTTAGTGCATACGATGGTTTGATATCCTTATCTAATGGTCATGGTATTTCCATGATAGGATGAAGACTCATTGGCACTCAATACCATATATCAATTCTATCATCACACCAATCAACTGCTTTGCATGAGTCTTCTTTTCTTCACAGGTATTGTGACTTACATTATTAGTTTTTATATTAAACTTTGTTTGTATAGTATCACTATATTACTCGTCGTTTACCATATAAATGGTTACAGTTTCGTAGGTACATGTTATGTTTCTAAGGCTTGGAGAGGACTTGTATCATAGGCAAATTTACATTTTACCTTTATTTAAACTCGCCATATACTATGAACTGAATATTATAAATTGATTGTCGAATAATTAGACCAACCCAATATAAAGTTTTATATCCACGAAGGACATAGTTCTAAACTCACTTCTCTAAGTCGCAATGCATAATGTATTTGACTGAGTCGTTATTTTAATGCTATAATGGTATATATGGGATGAATTCCATGGTTTACATTCTTACAAAGTTTAAACCACACCAACATCGGCCTTAGGATCTCCCCGATTTACAACACAATCTATACCAACAGTTGTTTTTTGGAGGGATCAATCACTATCACTTCGTGGTTATAGACTTGAATTCAACGTGCACTTATTCAATTAATAACCACAAGTAAACTCATAGCTATATTACGTTATATTATATAGTGTTATAGTCTGTATAACCACACGAAACAATTGTATTTATAGTCTGTAGTGTTATATTATGTTATTACATAACCTTCATATAGTTCTAACAAACTTTGTTTATGGGTTTTGTACAGGGTCCATTGAAACCCTTGGACGATGCCAGACTCAAATGGTCGTCGATACCAAGAACCAATACTTGTGTTCCGGTGGCTACCCAAGTATATTATTCAAAGGCTAGGAATGATTTCAAGTTTGAGAGCATCAACATGAACATAGAGTTCATTTAACATGCTACATAGGTCAAGTAACATTATGTACTTCCTTATCGAAGCATATACAATCTCATTGTATATACTCTGATAGAAAATGATAGCCATGTTACAAATTTACTTTTGTTTATGGTGAATATGGAGAACTGGTTAATATTCGTCCTGGTTATTGTGACAATCATTTAATGACTATATGACTATATATATCTGTCTTGGTTAATATATATATAAAGTCTAGAGTTACAATCATAACTAGTCATTCTATGTTTTATACTTTGGTTGTCCCACTACTCCACTTCTCTTGAGAACATGTACACATGCATTAGAGCTAAGAACCTTCAAATGTTATCCTTCCCCCACACTATGCTTCATAAAGATTTTTTTGACTACAATGTTGTTGTAGGTAATTGATATTGAACATGTATTGATGTGGTGAACGCCTCTACCCAAAAATCATATGGTAATATATCATTTTTTAAATATGCACCTTGCATTCCATCAACATCTTATTCTTCCTTTCCACCATTACACGCTATTGCTAAGTATAGGTCATTATGGATTCAATTTTTATTCCTTGATCACAAATTGTCTTAAAGGAATTCGAGGCATACTCATTACCTTTATCACACATCAACCTCTTTAGTGGATTCTTAGCCTCCTCCTTCACTAAGGGTTGAATTTTTTTTAAACACTCCATTGTTTGTATTTATCCTTCAAGAAGAAATAAATGTTTTGGTTGAAAAATCATTAATGAAAGCTAAAATGCCTAGCTCCACCGTGTTACAAATTTTTCATTTTTCCATAGATATTGGATTGAATTAGCTCCAACAATTTCTCATCTCTATGGACACCATCCTTCAAGAGAAGATATGATTTTTTTTTTTTTTTTTTGAAGACACATCCTCCACTAATGCCAAACGGAACATGCATATTAATCTCCAAACAATTAACCACCATCTTTGTCCTCATGCTCTTCTTTAATTGTGCGCCAATATATCCAAGTCAATGATGTCAAATTCTAGTAGCATTGATCTCATCATCATCCTTTACTAACAATTTATACACTTTTAAACAAAATATATACACATTACCTTTATTCATTCCTTTTGTAATCATTTTTCATGACAATTCTTCATCTTTCCTACGACTGCATCAAATTCTATAGTCAATCCAAGGTCTATAGTTTAATGCACAACCAACAAGTTCTTAATAATTTTAGGAACATGGAAGATATTTTAAATATTATAAATCTATTTGTAGGCACCATCTAACAAAGTCATTGAGACAGTCCTCTTGCCTATAACTTTACACTCATCTCCACCTCCAAAAATCACATATTTTCCCCTTCCATAAAATTGATGTTTCTAAAACCACCCCCATTCATAGGTCATTTGTTGAGTCACAATATAGATACCAACTTCGAGTAGAAACAATTTCATCCATATTTGTTGCCAAGAAAAGTTGTTCCAACAAGAAATTGACGTCATCACTATTTTTTCCTTCATCATTAATAAACTTTAGAATTTTTTTTTTTTTTTTCATGGACATGTGAGTACTTAACCTTGTAAATATTTCCCTATGAATTCTCCCTTGGGGAATATGACATTTTTTTATTATGTTGTATTTTATTTTTTTTCTTTTGCATTCCTTTACTTCTTGATGAAAATAATGTTGGTGTCTCCATCACAATTAACCTCATGTCCTTCTTCTTGGATTCTTCCTTCAACAAGAAAATGTATTTTTCCTCAAAGGACAATGTGACCTTAGATGCTAGTATAAGCATTATACCTTATTGGCATGCATGCCTCCAATAAGAGTAATTATGACATCTTCATTTCAATTTTATCATCACATGTTGTTATCTCTTCCATGAGAAACAAAAATTGTGTTATATATTCTCCCATTTTCTTGAATTATTACATCTTTATTTGCAAAAAATAAAAAAGGAAAATGGAAGGGGAAAATGGCTTGAAACATGATGTAGAAGGGGGAAAGTTGTATGATTACATGAGAATCACTTCTCCATCTTAGGGCACCATATAGATACTTATTTTATCATAATTGGAGCAAGTTGATATGATCCAGGTGGATACTAGTGGCCACCCACCTATTCCACTAATTCATAATAGTTCCACATCTTTGCAATTTTTCTACAGTTTTTCGGGTCCCAAATTTCTAGGGCCATTTTGAGGCCCTAAACAACATTGTTTTTGTGCAGCAACACCTAGCATGTAGCCGAAGGAAAATTTTAGGCCATGCAAAATGTGTATTTATAGGCTAGACCTTTTCGACGGGCTTTCGAGTGGCCCAAACATAGATCATATGCAAAAGTTACACCCTTGAGAAGTTGACATATCAACTAACCACATCGGGGCCCACAAACCTTTTGGTGTTTCATATTCTAGGGTTAGGTTTTTGGATGTTTAAGGTTTTCTCATTGATGAATTATGCAAAAAGGCATTTCAACCTCTTTGTAATCAACTTCTTACGAATGAGCATAACTGACCCATCTCTCTCCTTAGGGATAAGCTACCACTATTCTAGTTAGCTTGTGTTCTTTGCATTTTACAGTCTTTTGTATTCCATACAGTTATTAATAGAATATGAGTTTAACTGTATTACTGTGTTTCTTGCAATATCTCGGTGCGTTTCCTTGTTGTATCTTTGTCTTCATGTCATTCTCAATATAATCCTGTTCAATGGTATTAGAGAAATTTGGTCTTTGTTGTTTCTTTCTGCATGTCCCCGATGAGGTCAAGTTATTGAGAGTTGGGTCTTGAACTGGTTGAGCTTGGGGAATAACACTCCTTCCTGTTTATATTATGATAGCTTTGAGAGGTATCAACCTCCATTCTGACCTTTGACAAGATTAGAATATTCCGGAAGCAAGAAAAGAAGTGAATGTAACCCTAGAAGAGTTGTCGGCTAAGAGAGATAATTAATATGAATTAATTAGTACCTAGAATGAGAAGTTGGCCCACGTAGTCTACCAGAGCTAGTATAAATACAGGGTGCCAGTCTTCACTTTACACACAATTCTCAGAATCACAGTTTGGCAGTCTTGTGCACACTATAGTTTGGCAATCTTGTGTGCAAGTCCTGGAGAAGGTGTTGCCATCAGTTCTAAAGTCTATTGTTTCTATCTTTATGGGTTGGACTCTCTGATCAACTTTGGTTACTTCTTTATTGGTGCATTATCTTTGCTTGGCTATTGGTTTGCTACTAGGATTCTTCTCTCTGTCAAGGTCAAGGTGCTTGGGGGTGGCTTCGGCCTATGGTTGGGTGACAACAATGATAATGTCCCTATGGTTAAACTAGCACATTCTAACAGGTTTTGGGCCCACACCTCCTTCATTCAGTCTAACCACTGGAAGGAAGCATAGCCATTAGGATACTAATCTCGTTGAATAACTGCCGCTATGGTTTACTAGTAGGAACAACTTCCAAGACACTGTCGCTAGGGTTACTAGAAGGTACAGTTGCAGAAACCCTAAAACCTCGACCCAACACCTTACGATGGAACATCTCGGTCAATAAAAAGGTATTCAAGTGCGCCCTAGTCTAGTGCACCTCTTGGAACTCTCATAAGGTAGAAACGTCAAGGTTTAATTTTTTAATCAAAGCGTGACTAGTCACCAGTCAACCAAAGTCATGAATGAAAAGACTAGTCATCTACAGTACTCAACACTCACAGGAACGATTGAACATGACATGTGGATAATTGACAGTGGAGATTCTAGGCATATGACGAGAGATCAAGCCAAACTCTCAAATCTAAATGAAAGGAAGACATCTTACAAGGTAGATCTTGGAGACAAAAGCAATTACCCAGTCGAAGGATTTGGACAAGCCTCCATCAAGTTGAAAACATGTAACAATGTTCATTTGAGCAATGTCTTATATGTACCTAGTTTAGAAAAGAATCTTGTATCCATATCTTGCCTAGAAGACAAAGGAAACAAAATAGATTTTGTAGATGGAAAAGTGTTATCTTGGCACAAAGACTCCAGCATAGAGAATGTTAGGGTTGTTGGAACCCGTGAAGGAAATCTATATAGACTACTAGAACAAAATGAAGAAGCTCTTGTACATGATGAAGTTAATCCCAATGAACTTTGGAACATAAGGTACACTCATATTAACTATCAAGCGTTGCCTTTTCTCAAAAAGATGGTTGAAGGAATACTAGAATTATAGTCTATGCATGAAGGAATCTGCAAAGAATGTGCTCTTGGAAGGAATATCAAGAAACCATTCCCAAGCAACAACAATAGATCTAAGGAGATTCTAGATATAATACATTCAGATGTTTGTGGTCCGATGTCAGTCAAATCTCTAGGAGGTTCTCTCTACTACGTAATATTCATAGATGATTACTCAAGAAAGACTTGGTTATATCTCTTGAAGACAAAGGACGAAGTATTCAACAAGTTTCAAGAATTCAAAGCAGAGATAGAGAATCTCACAAACAAGAAAATCAAGACCTTGAGAATAGATAATGGAGCAGAATACACATCAAATGAATTCATTGCCTTTTGCAAATCGACGGGGATTAGGAGGGAGCTGATTGTTCCTCATAATCCTCAATAAAATGGCATAGAAGAAATAAAGAACTGATCTAGTGAAAAAACCGAGAAGGCACTACTAAACGATTAAGGTTTATCTATGTTCTTATGGGGAGAAGCAACCATGACAACAATATATGTTCAAAACAGAAGTCCTCACCGCATATTGAAGGACATAACTCTAGAAGAAGCCTTCTCAGAAAATAAACCTAGTGTGGAAAACTTAAGAATCTTTGGATGCCCTGTTTACTTTCACATTCCCAACGACAAAAGGAATAAATTAGAACCCTCGGGAAAGAAGGACATATTCGTGGGATATAGTGAATCATCCTAGGCTTATAGAATCTATATCCTAGAACAACATAAGATTGAAGTCAGCATAGACATGACCTTCAATGAAAATATGGCTTTCAGGAAATCCATAGAAGAAACTATACAAGAAGAAGAGTATGAAGAGCCTATTGAAGAAGGCGCATGTCTTCCAGAAAACTAGAATGAAGAAAAGGAACAACTTGATCATTTGATGCAACCATGTGAGACCATTGATTCAGACATTGTACCTAAGACCAAGAAATGACCAGCTTGGCTTGAATCTACCCTACAAGAAGCAGAAAGACTCAAGGCCCCAAGTGGGACCTTCAGAAAAAGTAAGAAGCCCAAAATATTCTCCATCTATGCAACATGTATGACAAAGCTTCTAGATGAAGAACCTACCACTTTTGAAGAGGCAGTTCAAAAGAAACAATGGAAAGAAGCCATGACAGAAGAACACCAGTCCATCATGAAAAATGATGTATGGGAAATTGTGCCTAGACCTAAAGAAAAACCAATAGTAACTTCAAAATGGGTATATAAGATCAAACATGCAACAAACAAAAGTGTGGGAAAATATAAAGCAAGGTTCGTAGCTAGAGGGTTCTCCCAGAAGGAGGGAGAAGACTATGATGAAACATTTTCTCCATTTTCTAGATATACTTCCATTAGAGATATCATGTCTCTTGCCACTTCCATGGGATGGAGTTTATATCAGATGGATGTAAATACATCTTTCCTCAATGGAGCAATTGAAGAAGAAGTATACATTGAACAACCTCAAGGGTTTGAAGTACATTCTAGATACACTCATGTTTGCAGACTGAAGAAAGATTTATATGGACTCAAGAAAGCTCCAAGAGCTTGGTATGAAAGAATAGACAACTATCTAATGAAACTTGGTTTCTCCAAAAGTCATACAGATCCAAATCTTTACTACAAAGTCGTGAACAATGCACCTATGATTCTACTGCTATATGTCGACGATCTATTTCTAACAGGTGAAGAGTATCTCCTCATCCAATGTAAAAATGAACTAGCTTCTGAGTTTGAAATGAAATATCTTGGTCTCATGCATTATTACTTGGGACTAGAAGTATGGAAGAAGCATGGTGAAGTATTCCTTGGACAAGGAAAGTATGCAATAAAGATTCTTCAGAAGTTTGGAATGATGGATTGCAAATACATGGACACTCCTATGACCACAGATATAAGAAAAGTAAGAGACTCAGATTTTGATCTAGTAGATCCATCACTATATCTACAATTGATTGGGTCATTAATGTAATTGGTAAATACTCGACTAGACATTTGCTTGATCGTGAACACACTAAGCCAGTTCCAGGTGGAAACTAGACATGAGCATTGGACAATTGCAAATCATGTTCTAAGATATATTCGTGGGACTCTAAACTATGGTTTAAGATAAACCACATCCATTGACATACAACTTCATGGATTCACATATTCAGATTGGGTAGGAAGTGCAGAAGAAATAAAGAGTACTTCAGGGATGTGTTTCAGCTTTTGCTTCACTATGATATCTTGGGGCAGCAGGAAAACAAAAGTCTATCGCACTCAACACATTAGAAGCAAAATATATCACAGCATGTGAGGCATGCACATAAGCAATATGACTGAGAAAGCTAATCTCCAGATTATTTGATCAGGTTCCATATTCGACCATAATACACTGTGCCAATCAGAGTTGTATAAGGCTATCAGAACACCCAGTGTTTCATGAATGGTCGAAACACATTGAGATAAAATACTAATTTCTTCGAGATAAAGTCTAGGAAGGAGAAGTAAATCTCCAATATATCCCCACAGATGAGTAGACAACAGATATCCTGACAAAGCCTCTGTCCAGAATAAAGTTTTCATATTTCTGAGAAAAATTGGGGATCGTGAAAATAACTCCCTTAGTTGAAAGGGAAGAAATGACTCTCCAGTTTGGGAGGGAGCATTGACATATCTGTTGTAGGAAAATCTCCCTGCGGACAGGTAGATTGCCTCAAAGAGCTTGACCCTATCTCTAAGACAGAAAATGCTTAACGTGGACACTGACTTCCTTTCAAATCTATACAAACTAACACATGAGAAGGAAGGAGAAAAAAAGTACCTCTTTATCGACGTTTGACGTGCACGCTCCGAGTTGAGCTCCGATCCTTTGCTCCTCGCTGAGTCCTGTAGACAAACAAGATACGACCACTTCCTACTCTATTGATATTAGCTTGAAAACAGATCTATCTATCAATGATAAGTTCGTGTAACATCAAACACAAACTAGAAAGAAACARGCCAAGCGTGTCATATTAATGAGAATAATGGCAGTAGTACTTACAATCGTAGATTCGAATGTGACAGCTTCATCAAGTCCCCTTCGTCTAACCCTTGCTCGAAAGATCCACAACCTGGATAATAGAAGCTTCACTGATCACTCTCCTTTGGCTGACTGTGTGTTTCCTATGAGATCATAGGTTTCATGCTAGCAATTCTTCCCCCTTTTCACCATCATAGAGCTTGCTTATATAGGTTAAGAGGAGCTTAAACTCTTGAGTTATCTTTAGAATAGGTTGAGGAACCTCCTCCTTAGATCAGGGATCTTCTGATGGAACCAATAATTCAAATGCAATTGCCTTCTAAACTTGAAAGATCCTCCCCTTATTCTCCTCAACGGGTCAACTACTGCCTCAGATTAGGCAGCGCTCCCTCAAAAGGGGCGTCAGAGCACTGTAGTACTCCCTAGGAAGCTTGAGGGAAGTGCCAGCGCTTCAAAGGTGGATAGCGCTCCTTCAGAAGGGAAGGAGAGAGTTATAACGCTCCCTGAAGCCTTATAGGGGAGTGCCAGCGCTCCCTAGACTGATATAGGGGAGCGCTCACCCTCAGAACCTTTGATTAAGAGCTCTCCTCAGGTTTCAAGAGTTCCTTGACTTCAGTTAACTAGTTCTCCTTCTCCAAACCAAGTGTATGATATGTTTTAAGTGCCTCCTTAGTGTCGTCGTTAAGGTAGTATGCTTGAACAACGTTTGCGACACTTATGAACAACTTGCGACACTTGTGAAAGTTGTAAGGAATATGCGACACTTACAACAATTGAGAGGAACATGCGACACTTATCCAGTTGAGTAATTTTGACGTGTAACATATTGCCCCCCAAAGTATGAAGTTAGAAGATGCAGACTAATAACTGAAATGATTTGTAGACGTTCAAGCAAGGGTATAGACTCAGAGAACCTGACGGAAGCTGCACACAAACATCCAACAAATATCATGACATATTTCAAAACCCAAGGTAGGCATACCTATGCTTGGGTGATCAAGACTTGCGAGATATGGCCGCCATAAAATACACTACGGATCCATAATTGTATTGATAAAAGGGTATAGTCACCGAAGATACAATGTGGATCTATACTTTGATGACTCAAACTGGTCGTAGCCACGAAGAATACACAGTGGATCTATGAGATGACAAGACATAGCCACGACCAATACAAAGTGGATCTATGTGACAATGTATGTGTTCTTTGTCAAATAGAAACTCCTTCGCATCCTGGGCAAAGCATATATCAAAGTGATTACTCAACCCAGGGTATTTTTACCAATCCCAACGTACTACGATTCTAACCATGTGAATAGATGTCTTGATGTTGAACATGGCAGAAACCACTTGATTACCGGTCAATGGTGTGAACTGTTAACAAGTGCGAGGGAGATCACCATTAATGTCAATGATTCCCAAGGTACCTTAGTACATTCCAACGAATGTGAATATACGAGTTGAAGTCGAACACCCATGGAATCATTCGATCAGGGGTCAATGATGTAGACCTACTGTCGAACGTGAGGAGGCCTGCCATTGAGGCATGTAGGTCCCAAAGTACCAACTGGTTTCTAAGTCTGATTCCCGGATAATGTGTTGAAGTCGACAGGAATAGACTCATCGAGGGAGGGCCTTGGTGTATCCCCCATCAACGACACGAAATGGACGTGGAGATGTAATTGGTGGATCAAATGGACATGGGCTGACACAAGTTTCGAGGCAAGATACTTGGGATGGCTGACTCTCGAGGCAGATACTTCCCTTGAACACTGAGGCACAATAGCAAAAACGTGACATGGACCAAAACTATGTAGTGGATACTGTGACTTGCGTCGGGTGACCCAAAGGAGCGAAAGGAACTCAAAGGATTGGCTCAGTGCAGAGGTTCAACGGATTATGATACGTGCAAATGACAAAGTGTCGTGTTCAAGGGCAACTCTAAGAAGTGTTGGATGATGTTCTCAAGAGACTACTCGGCTTGTTCCTTTCAATTTTTTCCCCCATCCTGATAGATGAGTACCTCTTTTTGATTTAATGAGCTCGAGGAGGATAACACATGCTCGATATAACTTACCTTCGGTAAGTTCCTCTTCCTTTGTTTAACAAACCGGAAGAAGTAAGGGATCGGTCCCATATGGGCCTGTCGATGTGTGATTTAATGAGTCCAAAGACAGAAAACTCAAAGGTTTTTCGGGATTATAGAGTTTGGAAAAACACTTAAAAGAGAACTCTCTCAGTTCCTTTTTCATACAGTAGTCTAACGAGACCTAAAAAGGGGTAAACTATCGCTTGAAAGACACCCTTTCTGACCTTTTAACGAGCGTGAAAGGAATCAAGGTCACTTGACAATCTTTTCATATTTAGAGAGTCTGAAAAGGGTTTAAAGATGACTCCAGGGGGTTCCTTTTTCATGTGTTCGTGTATCCGTACGAGTCCGAAAAATAGATAAAAGTTTACCCGGTTGCATTCTCATGTATTTACGAGCACGAGAAAGAACAAAGACTAAGCTCGATACTCTTCCCCCAGCTTGAAAACTAGTGACTTGACTCCAGAATGATCATCAAAGGCTGGAGACATGCCCCCCAAGCTTCAATTCATTCACCGACTTTGAGGTTGTCACCAATTTCTGTGCTAGATGGAGAAAAAGGATACAGGTGGATGAAATGAAGGTTAAAAAGCAAGACCTAACGAAAGACTCGACTCGATATCTACGAGATCTGGCGAAAGACTCAACTTGAAGGGAGAGGTGATTGTTTCATTTTTTAACGAGCTTGCTACAGTGAATAAAAACTATGCTCGTGACCTCTGTTTCATTTTTTAACGAGCTTGCCACAGAGAAGAGAAACTATGCTCATGGTTTCATCTTGATCATGGCTTCCAAGAGGATAATGCTCTGGAAGGGTACCATGTCAAGGGGGAAAATGTGGTCATGGCCTGCAGGAGATCTTCACTGGATGTAAGATAATCACTTGAGAAGGAACACATGTCGAGGGTCGTGATAGGGTAGGTTTTTATTTCGTGTACGACGATGGAAGGGTCGATCCCTGGCATTTCCTCCTAGCTTCATGCGAAGACATCACGGAATTCCTTGAACAAAGAGGTGTAAGAGACCACTTCTTCGGGTGTGCAATTAGCACCAAGGTGAATGTTTTCCATGACACCTTCTTTGATCGAAATATCAATAACGATCGTAGTAGAGATGTTACCCATGTTCCCCTCAGAGAGAGTATTCTGTGTGAGGATCGGAGATTGTGGAGCATCGGTAACATCAGAAGGGAAGACAAAGCATATGTCTTGATGAATTTCTTCCAAAGGCGGAAGAAAAGAGGATCAATGATGGTTATCATCCCAAGGTAGATCGTCAATGCTCAGCATTTCCATAATAGATTCGTCAGAAGGAAAAATTTGGGAAATGTAATCAACGACGGACGACAGGGAATCTAACCATGAGGGCACCGAGTATGCATCCAGTGTCAATAAATGTGGATTGTCCAAAGAGGGAGAGGCAGATTGAATAGCTATGTATGCGGCCTCGGCTGGGCTAAGTGGCATAGTGTCACTGAGCACATCGAATTCCAGAGGACTAGGTACAATCCAAGGGTCAAATGATTCCAAGGATTGATAAGGAATAGTCGAGATCATATTGACAGTGGAAATATGATGCGCGGTGGGTGGAAGTGGTGTAGGGAAAGTACCCATAAGGATAGAATCTTTCAACAAGCCAACACCAACGCTTTTATATGTAACTGGGTGGTCTCCCAAAAAGGGGATGTTGTTGGTGACAGGGATGCGAGCGTCGGGTGTACAGAAATCAAGCTGATCGATGGTGACAATTTTACCTTGATGGGGGAATTGTACACATCAAAACACCGACGAGGTGACTGCAGTCATAGCATAGAACCAACTTCTCCTGAGTAGTAGGTTGTAATCGAGGGGAGCATTGACCACCTCGACATCAACGGTAATAGTTTTACCGCCCAACTGAATGGCTAAGGATTGTAATAATCCGTGAGGATGAAAACCTCGTCCATTGAAAGCGCGTAACATCGTAGCGGATTTGTTAAGGGCAGGTGATTTTAATCCTTTCCAACAAGCTAAGGACATGACACAAGTAGAGGCTCCCTCATCCAGGATAGTTTGGTGGATTTGTTGATTGTGAACAACAACATCGATTTGGAAGGCTAGCTGGTGGTAGAGTTGCGGTTGATGATCATCCAGATTAAACGTGAGGTTTTTTGATGACTCAGGATCAAAAGCGTCGATAGCGGCTAAGAGCGTTCTACGTTGGCTGGGACAGTGTTGTAGAACTTCCAAGGTGGACATAGCGCACGGTGCTTGGGCCAAATCTTCTACAATATTGTAATTTTGGGCAGCCCGTGAATTAGGATTGAAATAGATTTCCAGATGGTGATCTTAGGAGGGTGTAAGATGGAGTCAAAAGAAGGTTTCTCAATCTGGAGTGGCCTGGATGGAGGGCTAACAGACGGAGGATTGACAGAGGATGGCAACGGGTCTGGCAGAGAACCGTTAGCAATCTTTGGCTTATCAAGTTTAACTGGCGTGTCATATGTCGCAGAGAAAGTGGTTAGATTAACCCCGTTAAACATGTAAATGTGGGCACTTTTCGAGGCCTCATCATGGGGTTGGTTGGAACTGCCCCCCAGCGTGGGGGTTTGGGCAACCAAAGATTGTTGCGGTGGAAAAGGTTGAGTAAGCACAATAGGTTGTGAATTTCCCTTGAAAATTTTGGCCACTTCATTGCGATGTGGGTAGTCTCGAGTGTAGTGATCGTCTCCACAAATGAGACATGGGAATTTCAGTTTTCGTTGTGGTTGTTTTCTGGCAGCAGGGGTTTGCGGTTGGGTTTTGGGTTGTTTGTTGTTAATGTTTTTCTTTGGTTTATTTATCGCTTTCTTCTTTCCCCCAAGTTGTTGTGAAGGGGTTGATTGGACCACATTCACCTCATAGACCTGAGTTTGAGGGGGGTGGAAGAGGGTGCAGTCGAGCTGGGAGTAGCCGTCGAAGCGGGTCACTGAATCGTTCCAGCCGACTGGGTAGTAGATTGAGTCTTGAGGGAGCCAATAACTCCATTCGCGTGGGAAGCAAATGATGATTTGGATGGATCATTAGTGGCACGGGTAGCATTCGGTATCAACTCATACAGAGTACCGGATTGTGAATAGACTAAGTCTAAGTATTGAGCTCGAGAAATGGCTTCTTCCTTGATGACTACGCCACCCATGGCAACATCACGAGCAATCTGGGGTAGCAATGATTTAGTGAACCATTCCGCTAAAAATTGGTCAGGAATGACCGCTTTGATTAGCCTTCATCGTTGTCTCCATTCATGAATATGATCGGAGATATGTACAGACGTTGTCTGACGAAGGGAGGTTAATAGTTCGGTACCCGTCTCGTATCAGATAGGTAGTTGGAAGTGTGTGAGGAAGGACATGGCGAGGGAGTTGAAATCGTGAAAAGATGCATGCGGTAATTCAACATACCATTTTTCCGCAGAACCCGTAAGCGTTCGTTGGAAAAGACGCAAACGTATAGAATCGTCCATGAGGGAGTTGGATGAACACCACAAATGGAAAGTCATCACGTGGTTGTTTGGGTCTTCTCCAGACTTTCTGTCAAATTTTGGGATGTCGGAAGGAAGTTTAGCTGGAATAGCTGGCCAAACCGGAGAATGATAAATAGGATCATTTGTTAATCGAGACAACTCTGGAAGGTCCAGGGTAGCTAGAAAAGGTAGTTGTCGGTTAATCTGTGGGTAATGTTGGTGTGGCATGGGGACACCAGTGGGGCCAATCGCTGGGTTATGTGGATAATTGTAACTAGTGGGCCCTCTTGTATGAGGTTGGTTTTGACCAAGGTACACATGATTTGAGGTGTTCTGAGAAGCATGTGTGAGCAGAGGATAACCGGATGGGTTTTGAGGGTTATAGGTTGGGTTTGGCACTTGTCCATAAGGAGGTTGTTGCGGAGTCTGAGAATTGTGTCCTGCCGAGAACTGTGGGTTTCCTTGAAAAAGGACATTCCACGGATTAGGTGCGGCAGACACATTTTGTCCGTGTGGTTGATGGTAGACTCCGGATTGAGGCTGCCCCCCGAATGGAATTTGTCCTCCGGTGGGAGGGTGCCCCCCGACTTGAGGTAGAGTTCCCGAAATTTGAGAGCCAGACGTAAATGACTGACCGGTGCCACCGAGCAGATTAGGACCACCAAGACCGGTCCCTCCAGGTTGTTGGATAGGTATTGGCCATGACCCTTTTCAAGTTTTTATGGGGTTCCCACCAGTAGCCCCCATTGATATAGCTATTCTTGTTGCATCTTCATCGATAAAGTCCTCCCACACTCATAAAAAGGAATATCATTTACCCAGATCTATTGAATGGATCCAAGACCTCCAACAGGTTCATGACATCCTTCCACAGGAAACGTACAAGTAGAACATCTACTTAAACAAGGAAAGCAACTCACCAAGGTTCAGATTTAGGAGAAGTTTCCCCATCTCCCAAGGGGACTTGACACAATGGGGACCATTTCTTCCTAAGGGGGGAGGAATGATCCAGGTGGATCTCAGTGGCCAACCACCTTTTCCACTGAATCAACATTTCGAGCCTATGGTTTCAATAAACCAGGATATTCTCCCTTTTGATGGGGAATGGAATGTAATACCATCTTCATTTTTCAATTACATACATCATGTAATGATCTTATGTCCATTCCTATAGCGTAGAATTAATGCATCGAATCCCATTAGAACTCTGCAGTTAAGCACACTCGAGCTAGAGTAGTATTGGGATGGGTAACTACCCGAGAAGTCCTAGTATTTTACATGCCTATGGAATTTTATAAACTTAGATTGATTTATCCCAGATGCATCATGGGAATTGTTCTCCTCTCACTCTCTCATATATAATTGAGGTGAAGGAGGCCCTTTAAGCATGCAATGGAGTGTGATGTAAAGCTTGTTGTAAATGAAGTGTAGCCAACATCTCTTTCTCTTCAGAGATAAGCTACCCCATTCTTCCAGTTTTTGTTCTACATTGTTTTTCTATCTGATTCGGTAATAGAAGTTGGGTTTCATTGTATTTCTGTGTTCTTTTCTATATTTTTTATTTTGTCTCATTTTTTTCTCAACATAATCCAGATCATACCAACTCATTGTTTCTTCTCTTGGTCAAAGTGTCCAACTGAACCAACCAATAATTTGCATTCTTACATCTCTTCAATTTAAACATGTCAACCATATTAGGCTCTATATAGTTGTGACTAGCTCTAGAATCAATCAAAATAACTATGAGATGATTATCAATCTTACCTTCCACTTCAATCATGTGGGATTGATAGTTTTCTTTTCTATTGTCCAAGGCTACATAAATTCTTGGAATGATCTTGCCCATGTCTTCCACTGTATCAACTTTTTGAAGGTTATGCACAATCCTCATCCTATCTCCTTTATCAGGACAATATTTATACATGTGCTCTCCCTCACATCCCCAACACTTTATGGGTTGTTGTCTCGGCATTTTCCCTAAGGAATCTATCATATTGGGTTCATTTGTGCATGTTTCCCTTTCCTATATGATTGTGAACTATTCCTGAAGAAAGGTGGCTTGAATCGTTTCTTCCTCTGATTCATCTTGCCTTTTTTTTTGTCATTCCAAGATTTTTGAAAATATGGCCTTGCCTTACCATGCTCATACAAATACTTATTTTTTCTCATGGCTTCCTCCAAATTCTTGGGCTAATCAAATTGATTGTTATCCTTGTAGAATGATGGTAGTCCACTTAGGAACCTCTCAATTTTGACCTTCTCATCCCTAATGAAATCCACATACCTTATAAATTCCAAGAATCTATTTTCATACTCTTCCATGGTCATGTTTCCTAATTTAAGATCAAATAACTCTAGCATTTTCTTGTCATAATAATGGTATGACAAGTACTACTTCTGAAAATACTTCCAACAGATTCTCTTTTCGTCAATATGTTTGACCTACTTCAACCGATCCCACCACATGGAAGCTTTCCCTTGAAGATGATATATGACAATATTTTCTTCCATATTAGATGAATAATGTGAAGCTGAAAATGCTTTTTTATGCCCAACAACCAAACTTCAACTTCTAAACCTTCCTATGCTCTCCATCAAATGTTGGTGGCTTGATCCTCTTAAATTCTACTTGCAAACTATATAACTTGAGCCTTCTCCTTTGATGTTTGATAGGGGATCTACTTGGGTTGATCCTTGTTTATGAAAACACAAGTGCTCTTTTGGTTGAATGTCTAGGTGAATGGTGATGCCTACTAACACTTCTTGAGTGCCTTGGCCCTCTGCATTCATCCCTCCTATCATGATATTTGTGCTCTTCCAGATGCCCTGCAATGGCTACATGTCTTATGTTGGACTCCTTGTTGATTTGTATTTATAGGTTATTCAGACTTTGTAGCAACTAGGAATTAATTTCATTATGATCCTCTTGATCTCTTATCAACCTTTCATTATCTTCTCTGTAGCTCTTCACTTCCCTCTGCAAGCTCTTCATCAGTTATATGGGTTCCACTCTGCTTCTATGTCCATTGGACTCTATTTCTTCATTTCCCAAGTTGATATTCAATCCTCTAATTT
>ML780747.1:634890-670295 GCA_009831015.1 Picea engelmannii
TCAATAAGAGTAACTCGTAGGAATACCAACCTCATTCTTGGTACAATTACTAGCTTCAACAAGCTAACTTCAATACCCATTATGGTTAGTCACTCTTTCCCAACACTCAACCCTTTTTTTCCTCACTTCTTGCTAACTGTAAAAAAAAACTTCTCTTTTTCCTGCTTGAATTTCCTCTCCTCCCATGCCTGCTAGAATCTTACTCTTCCCCCAAGTACAATTACACTCATCCCATGCTGTCATAACCGAGTGGAATAACTTTCTCACGTAACCTCTTACATGAATTCAATTATTGAGTGTTGAATAAGTCAAAGGGATAAATGGCTAAATGACGAACTGATTAATGAAGATGGATTAAGACTCAAGGCATATGGAAACCCATAAAAAAACCCATTAAACCCCCTCTCTTATGGAATCATATCCCCCCCATTACTTCGGTCCTTATCTGTGTACAACCAACGATGTATTTCATTTTGTTATTTTCAATGTACAATGTTCAAATATTACATTGCTTGGTCTACAACCATTCATAATAATTACAAATATACAATGCTACATTGAGGATCAAAACTAGGGTGTTACAAATATTTATTTAATGTGAAAACTCATTTTGTGACATCACCTCTTACCATATTTAAATTATGTTGTCAAACATATACTTGTACGAATATACTTAGCATTTTCTTGTATAAACTTGAAATACATGTTTATTGCATACAATGGTTTGATATCCTTATCTAATGGTCATGGTATTTCCATGATAGGATGAAGACTCATTGACACTCAATACCATATATCAATTCTATCATCATACCAATTGACTGCTTTGCACGAGTCTTCTCTTCTTCACAGGTATTGTGACTTACATTATTAGTTTTTGTATTAAACTTTGTTTATATAGTATCACTATATTACTCGTCGTTTACCATATAAATGGTTACGGTTTCGTAGGTACATGTTATGTTTCTAAGGCTTGGAGAGGACTTGTATCATAGGTAAATTTACATTTTACCTTTATTTAAACTCGCCATATACCAAGGTTAAATCGTTTACTATGAACTGAATATTATAAATTGATTGTCGAATAATTAGACCAACGCAATATAATGTTTTATATCCACGAAGGACATAGTTCTAAACTCACTTCTCTAAGTCGCAATGCATAATGTATTTGACTGAGTCGTTATTTTAATGCTATAATGGTATATATGGGATGAATTCCATGGTTTACATTTTTACAAAGTTTAAACCACACCAACATCGGCCTTAGGATCTCCCCGATTTACTACAATGTTGTTGCAGGTAATTGATATTAAACATATATTGATGTGGTGAACGCCTCTACCCAAAACTCATATGGTAATATATCATTTTTTAAATATGCACCTTGCATTCCATAACATCTTATTCTTCCTTTCCACCATTACATGCTATTGCTAAGTATAGGTCATTATAGATTCAATTTTTATTCCTTGATCACAAATTGTCTTAAAGGAATTTGAGGCATACTCATTACCTTTGTCACACATCAACCTCTTTAGTGGATTCTTAGCCTCCTCCTTCACTAAGGGTTGAATTTTTTTTAAACACTCAATTGTTTCTGATTTATCCTTAAGAAGAAATAAATGTTTTGCTTGAAAAATCATTAATGAAAGCTAAAATGCCCAGCTCCACCATGTTACAAATTTTTCATTTTTCCATAGATATTGGATTGAATTAGCTCCAACAATTTCTCATCTCTATGGACACCATCCTTCAAGAGAAGATATGAATTTTTTTTATTTTTATTTTTGAAGATACATCCTCCAAAAATGCCAAACAAAACATGCATATTAATCTCCAAACAATTAACCACCATCTTTGTCCTCATAGTCTCCTTTAATTGTGCGCCAATATATCCAAGTCAATGATGCCAAATTCTAGTAGCATTGATCTCATCATCATCCTTTACTAACAATTTATACACTTTTAAACAAAATATATACACATTACCTTTATTCATTCCTTTTGTAATCATTTTACATGACAATTCTTCATCTTTCCTATGACTGCATAAAATTATATAGTCAATCCAAGGTCTATAGTTTAACGCACAACCAACAAGTTCTTAATAATTTTAGGAACATGGAAGATATTGTAAATATTATAAATCTATTTGTAGGCACCATCTAACAAAGTCATTGAGACAGTCCTCTTGCCTATAACTTTACACTCATCTCCACCTCCAAAAATCACATATTTTCCCCTTCCATAAAATTGATGTTTCTAAAACCACCTGCATTCATAGGTCATTTGTTGAGTCACAATATAGATACCAACTTCGAGTAGAAACAATTTCATCCATATTTGTTGCCAAGAAAAGTTGTTCCAACAAGAAATTGACGTCATCAATATTTTTTCCTTCATCATTAATAAACTTTAGAATTTTTTATTTTTATTTTTTATATTCCTATTTCATGGACATGTGAGTACTTTACCTTGTTCATATTTCCCTATGAATTCTCCCTTGGGGAATATGACATTTTTTTATTATGTTGTATTTATTTTTTTTCTTTCGCATTCCTTTATTTCTTGATGAAAATAATGTTGGTGTCTCCATCACAATTAACCTCATGTCCTTCTTCTTGGATTCTTCCTTCAACAAGAAAATGTCTTTTTCCTCAAAGGACAATGTGACCTTAGATGCTAGTATACGCATTATACCTTATTGGCATGCATGCCTCCAATAAGAGTAATGATGACATATTCATTTAAATTTTATCATCACATGTTGTTATCTCTTCCATGAGAAACCAAAATTGTGTTATATATTCTCCCATTTTCTTGAACTATTACATCTTTATTTGCAAAAAATAAAATAGGAAAATGGAAGGGGAAAATGGCTTGAAACATGATGTAGAAGGGGGAAAGTTGTATGAATTACATGAGAATCACTTCTCCATCTTAGGGCACCATATAGATACTTATTTTATCATAATTGGAGCAAGTTGCTATGATCCAGGTGGATATTAGTGGCCACCAACCTATTCCACTAATTCATAATAGTTCCACATCTTGGCAATTTTTCTACAATTTTTCGGGTCCCAAATTTCTAGGGCCATTTTGAGGCCTTAAACGACATTGTTTTGGTGCATCAATGCCTAACATGTAGCCGAAGGAAAATTTCAGGCCATGCAAAATGTGTATTTATAGGCTAGACCTTTTCGACGGGCTTCCGAGTGGCCCAAACATAGATCGTATGCAAAAGTTACACCACTGAGAAGTTGACATATCAACTAACCACATTGGGGCCCACAAACCTTTTGGTGTTTCATATTCTAGGGTTAGGTTTTTGGATGTTTAAGGTTTTCTCATTGATGAATTATGCTAAAAGGCATTTCAACCTCTTTTTGTAATCAACTTCTTATGAATGTGCATAACTGACCCATCTATCTCCTTAGGGATAAGCTACAACCATTCTAGTTAGCTTGTGTGCTTTGCATTTTATAGTCTTTTGTATTCCATACCGTTATTAATAGAATATGATTTTAACTGTATTACTGTGTTTCTTGCAATATCTCGGTGTGTTTCCTTTTTGTATCTCTGTCTTCATGTCATTCTCAATATAATCCTGATCAGTGGTATTAGAGAAATTTGGTCTTTGTTGTTTCTTTGTGCATGTCCCCAACGAGGTCAGGCTATTGAGAGTTGGTTCTTGAACTGGTTGAGCTTGGGGAATAACACTCCTTCTTGTTGATATTATGGTAGCTTCGAGAGGTATCAACCTCCATTGTGACCTTTTACAAGATTAGAATATTGTGGAAACAAGAAAAGAAGTGAATGTAACCCTAGAAGAGTTTTCGACTAAGAGAGATAAATAATATGAATTAATTAGTACCTAGAATGAGAAGTTGGCCCAGGCAGTCTGCCAGAGCTAGTATAAATACAGGGCGCTAGTCTTCACTTTACACACAATTCTCAGAATCGCAGTTTGACAGTCTTGTGCGCACTGCAGTTTGGAAGTCTTGTGTGCAAGTCCTGGAGAAGGTGTTGCTGCCAGTTCTGAAGTCTATTATTTCTATCTTTATGGGTTGGAATCTCTTATCAGCTTTGGTTGCTTCTTGCTTAGTGCATTAACCTTGCTTGGTTATTGGTTTTCTACCGAGATTCTTCTCTCTGTCAAGGTCAAGGTCCTCGGGGGTGGCTTCGGCCTATGGTTGGGTGACAATAGTGATATTGTCCCTATGGTTAAACGAGCACATTCTAACAGGTTATGGGCCCACACCTCCTTCATTCAGTCTAACCACTTGAAGAAAGCATAGCCATTAGGATACTAAGCTTGTTGAATAACTTCCGCTAGGGTTTACTAGCAGGAGCAACTTCCAAGACAATGTCGCTAGGGTTACTAGCAGGTACAGTTGCAGAAACCCTAAAACCTCGATCCAACACCTTACGATGGAACATCTCGCTCAATAAGAAGGTATTCAAGTGCGCCCTAGTCCAACACACCTCTTGGCACTCTCAGAAGGCAGAAACGTCAAGGTTGAAGTTTTGGATCAAAGCGTGACTAGTCACCAGTCAACCAAAGTCATGAATGAAAAGACTAGCCATCTACGCTACTCAACACTCATAGGAACGATTGAACATGACATGTGGATAATTGACAGTGGATATTCTAGGCATATGATGGGAGATCAAGCCAGACTCTCAAATCTAAATGAAAGGAAGACATTGTACAAGGTAGAGCTTGGAGACAAAAGCACTTACCCAGTCGAAGGATTTGGACAAGCCTTCGTCAAGTTGAAAACATGTAACAATGTTCATTTGAGCAATGTATTATATGTACCTAGTTTAGAAAAGAATCTTGTATCCATATCTTGCTTAGAAGACAAAGGAAACAAAATAGCTTTCGTAGATAGAAAAGTGTTATCTTGGCACAAAGACTGCAACATAGAGAATGCTAGGGTTATTGGAACCCGTGAAGGAAATCTATATAGACTACTAGAACAAAATGAAGAAGTTCTTGTACATGATGAAGTTAATCCCAATGAAATTTGGAACATAAGGTATGCTCATATTAACTATCAAGCATTGCCTTTTCTCAAAAAGATGGTTGAAGGAATACCAGAATTATAGTCCACGCATGAAGGAATCTGCAAAGGATGTGCTCTTGGAAAGAATATCAAGAAACCATTCCCAAGCAACAACAATAGATATAAGGAGATTCTAGATCTAATACATTCAAATGTTTGTGGTCCGATGTCAGTCAAATCTCTAGGAGGTTCTCTCTACTACGTAATCTTCATAAATGATTACTCAAGAAAGACTTGGTCATATCTCTTGAAGACAAAGGACGAAGTATTCAACAAGTTTCAAGAATTTAAAGTAGAGATAGAGAACCTCACAAACAAGAAAATCAAGACCTTGAGAATAGATAATGGAGGATAATACACATCAAAGGAATTTGTTTCCTTTTGCAAATCGATGAGGATTAGGAGGGAGCTGATTGTTACTCATAATCCTCAATAAAATGGCGTAGCAGAAATAAAGAACTGATTTATTGAAAAAACCGTGAAGGCACTAATAAATGATCAAGGTTTATCTATGTTCTTATGGGGAGAAGCAGCCATGACAACAATATATGTTCAAAACATAATTCCTCACTGCATATTGAAGGACATGACTCCAGAAGAAGCCTTCTCAGGAAATAAACCTAGTGTGGAAAACTTAAGAATCTTTGGATGCCCTGTTTACTTTCACATTCCCAATGACAAAAGGAATAAATTATAACCCTTAGGAAAGAAGGGCATATTCGTGGGATATAGTGAATCATCCTAGGCTTATATAATCTATATCCTGTAACAACATAATATTGAATTTAGCAGAGACGTGACCTTCAATGAAAAGATGGCTTTCAATAAATCCATAGAATAAACTATACAAGAAGAAGAGTATGAAGAGCCTATTGAAGAAGGCACATGTCTTCCAGAAAATTAGAATGAAGAAAAGGAACAACTTGATCATCCGATGCAACCATGTGAGACCATTGATTCAGACACTATACCTAAGACCAAGAAATGATCAACTTGGCTTGAAGCTACCCTACAAGAAGAAGAAAGACTCAAGGCCCCAAGTGGGACCTTCAGAAAAAGTAAGAAGCCCAAAATATTCTCCAGTTATGCAACATGTATGACAAAGCTTCTAGACGAAGAACCTACCACGTTTGAAAAGGCAGTTCATAAGAAACAATGGAAAGAAGCCATGACAGAAGAACACCAGTCCATCATGAAAAATGATGTATGGGAAATTGTGCCTAGACCTAAAGAAAAATCAGTAGTAACTTCAAAATAGGTATATAAGATAAAACATGCAGCAAACAAAAGCGTGGACAAATATAAAGCAAGGTTCGTAGCTAGAGGGTTCTCCCAGAAGGAGGGAGAATACTATGACGAAACATTTTCTCCAGTTGCCAGATATACTTCCATTAGATCTATCATGTCTATTGCCGCTTCCATGGGATGGAGTTTACATCAGGTGGATGTAAAGACATCTTTCCTCAATGGAGCAATTGAAGAAGAAGTATACATTGAACAACCTCAAGGGTTTGAAGTACATTCCAGAGACACTCATGTTTGCAGACTAAAGAAAGATTTATATGGACTCAAGCAAGCTCTAAGAGCTTGGTATGCCAGAATAGACAACTATCTAATGAAACTTGGTTTCTCCAAAAGTCATACAGATACAAATCTTTACTACAAAGTCATGAACAATGCACCTATGATTCTACTACTATATGTGGACGATCTATTCCTAATAGGTGAAGAGTATCTCATCATCCAATGCAAAAAGGAACTAGCTTCTGAGTTTGAAATGAAATATCTTGGTCTCATGCATTATTACTTGTGACTAGAAGTATGGAAGAAGTGTGGTGAAGTATTCCTTGGACAAGGAAAGTATGCAATAAAGATTCTTCAGAAATTTGGAATGATGGATTGCAAATCCATGGACACTCCTATGACCACAGATATAAGAAAAGTAAGAGACTCAGATTTTGATCCAATACATCCATCACTATATCGACAATTAATTGGGTCATTAATGTATTTGGTAAATACTCGACCGGACATTTGATGTGTCATGAACACACTAAGCCAGTTCCAGGTGGAACCTAGACACGAGCATTGGACAACTGCAAAACATGTTCTAATATATATTCGTGGGACTCTAAACTATGGTTTAATATATACCACATCCAGTGACATACAACTTCATGGATTCACAGATTCAGATTGGGTAGGAAGCACAAAAGACAAAAAGAGTACTTCAGGGATGTGTTTCATCTTGGGATCCGCTATGATATCTTGGGGCAGCAGGAAAACATAAGTCTGTCGTACTCAACACATCATAAGCATAATATATTGCAGCATGTGAGGCATGCACATAAGCAATATGGATGAGAAAGATAATCTCTGAATTATTTGATCAGGTTCCAGATTCAACCATAATACATTGTGCCAATCAAAAATGTATAAGGCTATCAGAACACCCAGTGTTTCATGAATGGTTGAAACACATTGAGATAAACTACTAATTTATTCGAGATAAAGTCCAGGAAGGAGAAGTAAATATCTAGTATATCCCCACAGATGAGAAGACAACAGATATCCTGACAAAGCCTCTGTCTAGAATAAAGTTTTCATATTTCTGAGAAAAATTGGGGATCATGGAAATAACTCCCTTAGTTGAAAGGGAAGAAACGACTCTCTAGGTTGGGAGGGAGCACTGACATATCATTGAATTGAGGACAAACATTTTCAAGTTTTAAAAATGGTCCAGCTTGGGAAATTCCTTTCCAGTTCAGAAAGTGGTTTGATATTTCTGATGGACAAGCATTTTCCAGTTCAGAAAATGGTCTAGATCGAACGGTCATTTTCGTAATGAAAATGGTTCGATGGATTGTTGATGTACCATAGACAACGATTTCCCATTGTGGTTAACATGGGGAATGGTATAGGACAGTCTCTCTTCTTGACGATCACTTTTATTAGTGGTCAAGAAGATTGGTCCACTTCGCCAGACAATCATTCTTTCAAAGCTCACAGTTGTGAGTAGTTTCGAAGAATGGTCCATTTTGGAGGTTGGTGCAGGACAATCATTTCCTTAAGAAATGGTCCGGACAGTCATTCCCTAGGGAAGATTCATTCTCTCCATGTTTCACTTTGTTTAGTGTCGGAAGAATGGCCCATATAGGTGAATGGTCTAGGTTCAACAATCAGGGACATGCATTCCCTAGGGCAGACTCATTCTCTCCAGGTTGCACATTGTTTTAGTGCTGGTGGAATGGCCCGGATAGGGAATGGTCCAGGCTTAGAAATCAGGAAAATTATTCTTCCTTGCTTGAGAAGAATAGTTCAGATAGCCCATCATTGATGTTCTACTCTGAAGGCAGATGATCTTCTAGATCTCACAGATGTGAGTGGAAGAATGGCCCAGATGACTCAGTTTATATCATAACATTGTTTCTGTGCAGGTTGATATCAGTTGATATGATGGAGAATGCATGTCTCCAGACAATAGAGGTATTCTACTGTGGTGGATACATCCCACTTTTTGTGACTATGTTTCACGGATTGAGTAGTTGTGTACTACTATGGATAAACACAGTTGTGTTCTATCAGTTAGCATTGTACCAATTGCCATGGAGATTATCTAGTTGGATAATAATGATGGTGCTCATGATGCTACCAGTTGAATGGTCTGTTTGTGCTCAAGACCATTATCAGTTATAACTCCCTAGCTAGGAGGGAGTGTTGATATTATGGTAGCTTTGGGAGGTATCAACCTCCATTGTGACCTTTGACAAGATTAGAATATTCCGGAAGAAAGAAAATAAGTGAATGTAACCCTAGAAGAGTTGTCGGCTAAGAGAGATAATTAATATGAATTAATTAGTACCCAGAATGAGAATTCGGTCCAGGCAGTCTGCCAAAGCTAGTATAAATACAGGGCACTAGTATTCACTTTACACACAATTCTCAGAATCGTAGTTTGGCAGTCTTCTGCGCACTGCAGTTTGGCAGTCTTGTGCGCAAGTCCTGGAGAAGGTGTTGCAACCAGTTCTGAAGTCTATTTTTTCTATCTTTCTGGGTTGGACTCTCTGATCAAATTTGGTTACTTGTTGCTTGGTGCATTAGCCTTGCTTGGCTATTGGTTTTCTACCAGGATTCTTCTCTCTGTCAAGTTCAAGGTGCTCGGGGGTGGCTTCGGCCTATGGTTGGGTGACAATAGTGATATTGTCTATGGTTAAACAAGCACATTCTAACACTTCCAACCCAAGAAACCTACCATGGTAGAAGAAAATATAGATGATAGAGTAGGATATCCTATCAAATTTTTGCTCAAGGAATCCCTTGCACAATAGAGGAACGAGATGATGGATGATTTTGCTTAGATCCTTCGATAGTTTTCAACAATGATAAATGCGCCTTCAACCAACAGTCACTTCAAAGGTGCGATACCCTTTAAGGTACAAGTAAACTTTGATATTCCTTTGTTTGAAGGCCAGATAGACGTTGATGCTTTGGAAAAATGGTTAAGTCTACTAAAGGGTTATTTCTCTATCCAAATTTTTTCCAACAGTGAAAAAATCACCTTTGCGCTCCTTAACACCCTTCCCCATGTTAGATTTTGGTGGAAGACATACTATGAGAAACATGTTGTAGATGAGTTTGCAATTTTTAGGCCATGACCCACTTGAGAGAAGTTTGTTGATGCCCTCAAGGAGAAATACTACCCTATTGGAAACTATGATGACTAGTACACGACATGGAAAAATTTGTGTTGGGAGAGAGATGAGACGGTACCGGAGTACACCAACATCTTCCATACCTTGCACAAAAAGATGGGTATTACATACTCCGAGAGACACCTGGTTTTGAAGTACTATAGTGGCCTACATAGGTACATCCAAATAGATATGGATTTCCTAGATATCTCCTCACTGGGAGTTTCTTATCAATATGTTGTCAAGATCGATCAAAAGTTCAAGAAAAAGAATAAGTGAGATTTCAGTTCTGTAAACACATCGTAACATAAGAACGGTAAAGGTGGCCCTAACTCCCAAAGAAAAGGACATAGAAATGATGGCTTTCCCCAAGACAACCAATCCAAGCCGAAAGCAAAGAAGCGTAATGAGAAGTTGAAGAAGGACACTGGAAAGTGGTGTGAGTTCCACAAAATCCCTTGGCACAACACTGATGAATGTTGCTCCAAACAATCATTGTTGGTTGAGATGAAAGCCTCAAAGTTAGATGCCAACTTAGAATTTGATTTGGAACCGGATAAGGGAAAATGAATCATTGACGCAGAACCCGGTGTCATCATCTCTACCACAAAGGTCCAATCAAAGGAACCGGAGGAGCCTGAATAAGGGGAGCTCCTCTTCCACTCACATATGTGGGTGAAGGGGACCCCACTCCATTTCATTATTGACAATAGTATCCATAAGAACCTAATCTCAATAGAGGTTTTCAAGAGGTTGAACCTAACAACAAACCCACACCCTCATGCATACACCATCAGTTGGCTCAACCAAGGATGAGACATTCACATCAGCCAACAATGTCACCTACACTATGACATCAAACCCTTCAAATATGAGGTATTGTGTGATGTTGCCACCATTGAAGTTTGTGATGTTATTTTAGGACAACCATATATGTGGAAGTGTCATGTTGTTTATGAATCTAGGCCCTGTAGTGTCATTATTTCTTTGGGAGATCAACTCTACATGGTACCGGAGGTAGTCCCAACTACCATAGTCTCTTTGATCTCCGCAAATCAGTACAAAAAGCGCACAAAAAGGTGGTCTCTCATATTGGGAGATTTGTCCTCTTTATGGTCTAGTTGGAAGGTCACTGCAACTGCCAAGACCTCTGCATGAGGTCTCTCTACACAAAATAAGTAGGTGGAAAAGATAGTAGAAGAGCACAAAGACATATTTCCTCACCTACTAGGGAGCCTTTGCATTGTCAAGTAAAACATTCAATTGATTTGACACCTAATTCTCCTCTTCCTAATGATCCTGTGTATAGACACTCTATTATGGAGAATGAAGAAATCAAATGCCAAATCCAAGAGCTAATTCTGAAGGGCCACATTGGACCAAGATCCTCACCTTGTGGGAGCCCAATTATTATGGTACATAAGAAGGATGGGACACAGTGACTTAGAATTGATTCCAGAGCCCTATACAAGATCATAGTAAAAAATTGGTACCCAATCACATAGATTGATGATCTTTTAGATCAACTCAAGGGCGCCAAATTTTTCAGTAAGATTGATCTAAATCCAGGCTACCAGTAGGTGTTGATTGAGTAAAATGATGTATGGAAGAAAACCTTCAAGTCTAAAGAAGGTCTCTTCGAGTGGTTGGTTATGCCTTTCGGCTTGACTACTGCCCTGATCAAATTCATGCAGATGATGGATGATATGTTGTGGTCATTCTCAAAATCCTCTGTGGTCGTATATGTGGATGACATCCTCATCTTTAGCAAAAATCGAGAGGAACATTTGAAGCACATTCGACAAGTCTTGGGCACCCTGCGACAACACAATTTATATGCCAATTTGGAGAAGTGTTCCTTCGAAATGCAGAGAATTCAATATTTGGGATACATCGTGGATGAGTAGGGTGTGCATGTGGATCTAGCCAAGATCCAAGTCATCCGCGATTGGTTGGCCCCGAAGACACTAATCGAGCTCTGTAGCTTCTTGGGCCTTACCAACTTCTACCACAAGTTTGTGCTAAGGTTATCTCATATTGCTTGGGCCCTATGCCAGGTGACCAAGGGTGGAGCCAAGACAAAGTTTGTTTGGGCTGCCTCACAACAAAAAGCACTAGAGGATTTGAAATTCCACCTCTACTCAACACCAACCCTTATTCTTCCATAATTGCAACATCCATTTGAGATTGAGACATATTCTTCAGATTATGCTATCAGTGCATTCCTCACTCAACATGGGCATCGAGTGGCCTATCATCGTGAAATACTATATGATGTTGTTCAAAGATACCCCACCTACAACAAAGCGATGTAATCCATTATGCAGGCATGTCAATAGTTGAAGCATTGCATTATGGGAAAGGAAACGATCATCCAAATTGATCACATGCCTCTACAATTCATGTTGACACAAGGAAAGTTATACAATGACCGCCATGAAAAGTGGTCCATGTACCTGCAACAATTACACTTGAACATCAAGTACAAGAAGGGCAACACCAAACATGTTGTAGACTACATTAGTTGACCCCTGATTATCGCTCTAACCACGATTCTTAACTCCTATGGGCATGAGACCTCTGGGTGTCCATAATTATACAATAATGACTCTGACTTTGCTGCTACCTATCAGACATTGAGTGTAGGAAAATCAGTTCCATACTTTCATCTCCAGGATGGAATACTATTCCATCTAAGACATCTTTGTGTTCCTACAAGAGAGTGTGCAAAGTTGATTTGGGAAGCTCATTACAGTCAAGAGGCATGAAGCTTTGGTGTGGATAAAATAGTGGTAGTACTACAAAATCATTTTTATTGGATGAATATTCGACAATATGTCTGCAAGTATATTAGATCATGTACTACCTGTGCCATTTCCAAACCCGCCATCAAGAAACATGGACTATACATTCCTATGCCTACTCTTGATAGGCCTTGGGATTCCATATCCATGGATTACGTGTCTAGTCTACCTTCAACCAAGCATGGTAATGACTGTTTCTTCGTGGTTGTTGATCGATTCTCTAAGAAGGCAGTATTGGAACCCTGGAAGAAGAGTATCATAGCCGAGGCCACCACTAAGCTATTCTTTGAACATGTTTGGGTTCATATTGGGTTCCCAAATACTATTTGGTCCAACCTATAGTCAATGATGGACACCAAGCTGACCCATAGACTGATGAAAAAACAGAGGTATTCAACAGGATGATTGTTCATATCTTGAGGATGTACAATTCCCAACATCCAAGCACATGGGATGAGATCCTTATTTTTGTTCAACATAGCTACAACAAAGACCTCGACAACTCTATTGGACAAAAACCTTTTCAGGTGTGCTTGGGGTTCCAACCACTGACCCCCATTGACGTAGCTCTGACCATTAAAGTTGCACATGAAGAGTCCTCCTATCCTCATATTGAGACTGATCGAGCAACCAAATTTGTTGAACGAATCCAACACATCCAAAAACAAGTTCATGATATTTTATAGAAAGATAACACCAAGTGCAAGCAGTGCCACGATCAACATAGGGTACCACACACGTTTTAGGTGGGATATAAGGTATGGTTGCATTTGCAGAAAGAGTGACTCACAAGACCCCATCGAAAGCTCTTCCCACTCTGATATGGGCCTTACACCATCACTAATGTTGTGGGTGAGAATGGTTTTGAATTAAGTATTCCCCCTTTCCTTGGCTTGCACCCCATATTCAATGTGGAATTTCTTCGACCATATTTTCCACCTCTCCTGGACATTTTGTATGTGGTCGATCACTTGGCCCCTGCATAACTCAATCCTAAATACATTGAAAAAAAAACAATCAATCAGATCATGGACACCAATATGAAGGGAACCCGCAAGCAGAACATCCAACTCTATCGGGTCATCAAATCAGGGCAACTTTTTCACCAAGGCAAGTGGCTCACCAAGAGTCAGATTCAACAAAAGTTTCCACATCTGATGGAGGAACTTGATGTAATGGGGACAATTGCTTCCTAAGGGGGTGTTGTTCCAGAGTATGTACTTAAGGCTAGAAAGTACAGGGTCTAGGCATCCGAAAGTGGTGTGAAAGATAAAAGGGGAAGGATCAACCTTCGGGAAAGGAAGCTAAGGCTAATTTCTTAGTAGTCTCTGTCTTGCTTCCAAAATTTCCTGGATGCTTATATCCCATTCAATTGTGGTCCATGAACGTTCGAGTTCTACCCGGGTGGTGGCTATTTTAAATATGGTGTTGAAAAGGTTCAAAGCGATGTTGGTTTGATCCGACAAGCTGGGTTCAATATTGGGTTGTCTCACAATGGGAACAGTCATAGAGGAACATGAAATTTAAAAGAAAGTTTGAGGTTTAGGATGCTACCTCAATTTTTTGATCATATAAAGAGAAGTTTCGAATCCGAAATCAAAGATAGAATGCAAACCAAAGCCCTTTTCCCGAAACTGAGTTAACTTTTAATAAATTGTGTATGGAATGTGAGAAAACATCGAGCTGTCTACAATGCGAGGCTCCTATCGAGGGAGAATCTCACCCTGTAAACAGAAGAAGAAAAAAGACAAGAAGAAATCTGACGAAGCATAAAATATAAAGATCTAAAGAGTTCACAGGTCTTGTACCTGCTGATAGCCGATACAGAGGAAAAACTACAAATGATTAGACGACTAAAAGTTGATCACCACAGTAGAGGTTATACTAAATTGTAGTGAAACATTCATCAGAAATATATATGCGAAATGAAATTTAATATAAGATAACAGAGGAAACAAACTCATAACTCAGTCTTGAAAGAATCAAGAATCTTCGGATTGCTTTGTATTAATTTTCAATAGGGAAAAAGTCTCTATTACAATCGACCAAGAAAGTTCCAGCCTCCTTTCTTTCTTCAAAATGCCTATTTATACAAACTTCTGAACATTTGAATTTCAATCATTCCCAAAATTTTCGGTTACAAAATGGGAAGTTCAAGCGTTTCGCTTCTTTGTCTTTGTCCTCTTTCATGCGGGTGGAGCACCTTCCTTTCTTTACTCTTCGGGTTCTAAAAATAGAACAGGCAGACACTTGTCATTATTTGGTACCAGAAACCTTCCCTTTCGCCTGCTTGGTGCAAGTGACACACCTCTCCACCAACTGGGCTATCAACCTAGAAGGCTTTGCTTGGTTGTTTGCCTCAAAAGTGTAACAATCCTTCACTAACTGTGGCAACCTTCCTCCTACTTGTCGGTCTTCGATGATGATAGAACATAACTGTACACTTGGTTTTATTAACCATTTATCCACTTGGACTATATCAGTTTGGCTTATCTGTGATATTTCAACCTGCTCTTTTTCCTCATTCTCCTTGATATTGAGAAGGTGCTTGGCTATATGGATCTGGCCCAGTGTCCCAGCACTGCTTTCACTATCGAGACCCAACAAACTTTCATCTATCAAGCCAAAATTTTCTTCACAAGAGCTTCTTACCTCTTTAGCTTGTTCTCTACTTTCGGATATATTACGCTCCCACACCTTCAGCAAGATGTTACCTCTGGTCTACTCTGGGATGGAGAGCTTGGAACTACTGCCCATTTCCTTTTTCTTCATGGCTATAACAACCTCTTGGAAAGCGACCCGAGCTGCCCCAACTTCTCTTTCTCTCAAAGAGATGTCTTCTAGTACTTGATCAATGATCTGGTAGTGGTTTTGAATGGCTTCCACTTTAGCAAGTAAATCTTGCTGAGCTATTGACACTCTTTTTTGGATTTCAATGGCTTGGGATTGGAATATCTCGATATCTATAACCTGGCTCTCGACGAATTTTAATTTTGCCTGTAACTGCCTTATCAATTCTTCTTGTTGGCTTATCTGTGACTGACTGGTCTGGGCCGACAGCTGTGTTTGCTCGAGATCAGATTTGAGCCACTCAATTTCCTTTTGATCGGCTGCTCTGGCTTGCTCTAGACCTGTGTTCACCTGATCTCTGGCAGTTGCCTCCACTGTAGCTAGCTTAACCTCCAAAGTTCTAATCAAGTCATTCTTACGCTTTAATTGTTCTTTTAGGGATCCGACGGAGTATTGGTTGGCTGTAGCAAAAGCCCCCAATTTCCCTGCTATCTGAGCTGCGAATTCCTCCTTTTTCATGGCTTTTCCATCGGCTAGGATTTTGAATTTTTTGGCTACCGTTCCCACTTCTCGGTAAAGCTCTTGCTTCATAATGGCATTTCTCTTCTTATCGAAGAAAAATTCGTTCGGAGGCAACTCGTCTACATAAATGGGCATTAGTTCTTTACCGAAAATCCATCCCGCGTCGGGGATCCCCTTCGTGGACTGTAGGGGAGTGACAGAAACAATGGGCCTACCGATTTCCTTGGATGATTTCTTTGGGGTAACAATCGTGGCTGGCTTGCTTGAAGGGTTGGGAATCTTGGCTTCCTGTTTTGGGTCCCCGGTTTGCTTTTTCTTTTCCTGATTTTCCTCCTGGTCAGGTCCTGAATCTTTAGATCCCTTGGCTTTTGTTTGTTGTATATCTGTAGTCGGTGGGTTCTTACCCTGTAAGACTGGGGGAAGGAAGCTCCGCCGGTGTTCCTGAAATTTGAATAAATCAGCCATCTCCTCGGGCGACAGGGCTTGAATCCGACTTAGGACCTCGGCATAGGATCTCGCCCCTTGGAAGATGTCATCATGAGGCGAATGCTCATGTTCATATCTTTTTAGGCCACAATTCTCCATGTGATTACCCACGACCTTGTGTGGGTTGTGTTTCTTAAACTTGATGTTGACCAATTTAATATCGTCCAAGGCTGCAACCTCAGCTTTTGCATGTCTGAAATCTAATAAAGAATATGCATAAAAACGAATGGGGAAGGGTGGCCATACCTTCTTCAAAAATACTTTGAGCTCTTTGCTTATGCCACCGATCACGGTTTGCCTGGCGATTTCGCAACATACCATCCTATCCAGTATGAATAGTGGTAGAGCATTTGGGGGAACAGAGGCGTCGAAAACCCTGATGTATGAGAATGTCGCCTCTATGTACCAGTCATCCACACTACTCAAGTTGGTCGCGATCCTATCTGAAATCCTGGGAGGTGGGTTATCGAAGATGGAGAAGTGCATCGGTACCATTACCTAGTTGAAAATATTGTATATGAACTCTTTGGCCTTGTCCTCCCAAAGTTTCAAGTGATAGACATGAATAGGTTCAACATCAGATGGAGTCCAGCTCCAACTCATTAGAGGGAAAGGCATCATGAAACAAATAGAATCCATGATGTAGGCGGACATGAAAAATGAAGCGGCTTTCCCATTCGCCTTCTGCACTCGATATTCGGTAATCCGACTGGTTAGACTGTTTGACAACAGTTTGGCCCAGTCGAAGGAAAAACCTTCAGCGACTGTATGAATCAGAGGCACCCATAGGAGGAAAAAGTGTGCGGTGTCCTCCTTCCCATACAGCCTACAGGTCATCATTGCTATATACCTGAATTGCAGTTCTAAGGAAGAGATCGAATAAATTTTGTTACCATCTGCCCTCAATTTTGCAGGGTGCGAGACCCAATCCTTGATCATATCAGACAAGTTCTTGTCATATTGCTCGCATTCCTTCTGCTTGAAACCTTCCAGAAACTCGGCATTGTACGCGAAGTTTGGTGTGGGTGACAGTTGATACATTGCCTACAAATGTTCTGGTCGGAAAGTCCAAATTGTCACCTTCTTCTCGCTGATAATAGTCTTGGTCGGGATATCCACATGGTCTAGCGCCTATCTGATCATATCATAATAGGGAAGGAGTCGTGGCCTTGCCACTATTTTGTGCATCTCTGCTTGAGCGATGATTTTGTATTTGGTGGCCAAATCACCCTTCTCGTTATCACTGGAATCATCTGAATAGTTCACCAATTCGGACTGAAGAATGTTGGAGACGTATGACCAAGTTTTGACAGTATCAATACTTGAGGGTGAAGTATAGGAAACAACATCTGAGCCTTGACTTGAACTCTCGGTAGTCGACTTGGATGCTTTTCATGGAGCCATGATAGTAGACTCTGTACTTAGATCTCCTGTAGTAAAAATGTAAATACAGACATAAGTTATCCTGATGAAAAAGCTCTTCGCGCAAAATAGTAGTGAAATTGAAATAATGAAAGAAAAACTCTTTATCTTAGCCATTTAAAACCCTGGTGTCCTTGTGAACAGAACAGTCAAATCGTTTAAAGAAAGATTTAGCAGTAAAAGCAATATCCTTATCTGTCACTTTGTCGTATTTCAAATAAATGCCATATTTTTTTTACGGGTCGTAACACAAATTAACGCAAAAACATTTAAATTTACCCCGTAGACGGTGCACGTTAAAGTTTGCATTAATGCATCGATTAATCTGGCTTAGATCCTTTAATTAAGTTTTCTTTAGTCTTTAATCCCTCTTTTTCGGTATTCACCGTATCAGGAAATATAACTCTTACTCTTTGAGCCCCCAAAACCCGAAATCACAATGAGGCGATTTGGTTAAAAAACGTAATCTGAATTAAGCACTTAATTAATCCATGCTTAAAGAATATCACGACTTCGCGACTCGGAGCTACAACGGTATGGTTTTTGGGAGAGCGATCGTCGAGTCACGAAACCCCGACAGTACTTAACCAGGGTTTAAAGGAACTTTACTCCCGACGCTAACCTGGGTAAACTTTGAAAGCTGTTTCGCGACCTCGCACATCGGGGTTTGGAAATCATATGACTTGTAACTCCCGAAGCGCGATAGCACGAGATAATAAAAGTGATAACTTTGCTTAACGATTAGAAGACGATGATTTTGGACTATAACGGCCATCGCTGCTTTGCATGTCGGGGTTGTTGAGGCTTTCAATGGGTAAAGATCACAAAGTCAAAGAGAGCCTAAAGACCAACCTTTGATTTTGAGAATTAAAACTTAAACCACTTGGAAAAGGCGGCTCTAACAGGGGGGAGGATTGATCCAGGTGGATACTGGTGGCCACCCACCTGTTCCACTAATTCATAATGGTTCCACATCTTGACAGTTTTTCTATAGTTTTTTTGGGTCCCAAACTTTCAGTGGCATTTTGAGGTCCTAAACGATGTTTTTTGGCACGAAAATTCCTAGCATGTAGCTAAAGGTAGATGCCAGGCCGTGCAAAATGTGTACTTCTCAGCTAGACATTTCTAATGGGATACCAAGTGCCCCAAATAGAGATCGTATGCAATAGTTACACCCCTTGGAAGTTGACATATCAACTAATCACAACGGGGCCCACAAACCTTTTGGCAATTCATCTTCTAGGGTTAGGGTTTTCTCATTGATGCTTTATGTGAAAATAACTTTTTAGCCTCTTTGTAATCAACTTCTTGCGAATGAGCGTAGCCAACACATCTCTCTCTTCAGAGATAAGCTACCATCATTTTAACTAGCTTATGTGCTTTGCATTTTATAGTCTTTTGTATTCCAAGCAATCATTAAGAATCTAAGTACTGTATTACTGTGTTTCTTGCAATATATATATGTGTTTCCTTGTTATATGTTTGTCTTTATGTCATTCTCAATATAATCCATATCATGCTAAGAAGGATCCTAGCAAGGATGACTAAATTAATGAGTAGAATCCCTTTAACCTCCGAGACATTGAAAGTGACTCCCAAGTATAAGTTAGTTGAAATATATCTTTAAAAACAAAGCAAAATGAATGAAAAAATGGCTTTGCACTACCGAAAGTCAAATGGTGTGAATTGCATAGAAATAATCTCTATATCTTAAAACACTATATAAAAATTATTTTTTTAAGTGTTACTCACTCATACTCTCAGTATGACATTATTTTTAAAATAACTAATTGTTTCTAAGATTATTATTTTTACTTTAAAGATCCTTTAAATTAACATATACACTTATTATAATTGATATAATATAATAATTTAATAAAATCACATTACATTATTTTTATTTAAATAACTAGGTTATTATTTTTACTTTTACAAATCCTTTGAATTAACATATAAACTTATTATAATTCTTTGTTATTAACATATATACTTATTATAATTGATTGTTATTAACATATACACCTATTATAATTGATTGTTATTAACATATACAATTGATTGTTTAAATTTATCTATTTTATATAATGGATATAAATTTAATTATTTAATGATATTTAAGTGTTTTTGGAATTCTTGAGTTATATAAATTGGTTATAAATACAATGTATTTTTTCGAGGGCTTATTTCCATATGTAAATTGGTTATAAATACAATGTTTTTTTCGAGAGCTTATTTCCTATATGCTTAATTATATTTTGAACGTAATGTATATTGTTTTTTTATTTTGAAATTTATTCAATGTATCTTAAACATATATAAATGTAATATTTACAAAAAAAATTTGAAATTTATTCAATATATCTTAAACATATATAAATGTAATATTTACAAAAAATTTATTTTATTAATTGAAAATAATATATTAATTTATATATGGGAAATAAGCCCTCGAAAAAAACATTGTATTTATAACCAATTTATAAATACAATGTTTTTTTCGAAGACTTATTTCCCATATGCTTAATTATATTTTGAACATAGTGTATATTGTTTCTTATTTTGAAATTGATTCAATGTATCTTAAATATATATAAATGTAATATTTACAAATAATTTATTTTATTAATTAAAAGTAATATATTTATTATAAAAAAAAAAATTCAATATATAATTTTTTATTAATATTATTATCAAAATATATGAAATAAACATTAATCAAAATATCTACTTTGAATTGACATTTTTCATAATACATATCTACAACCCAATAAACATCAATCACAATATCTATTTTGTATTGATATTCTTAACTTTATACATATATTTGTAAAAATAAAACACATTTATTTACAACAAATTTTGATATTCTTAACTTTATACATGTATATTTGTAAAAATAAAACACATTTACTTTATACATATATTTATAAAAATAAAACACATTTATTTACAACAAATTTTGATATTCTTAACTTTATACATGTATATTTGTAAAAATAAAACACATTTATTTACACCAAATTATCAATCCCTTAAATTATAACTAAACTAATTAAAAGTCTCTTTGAAAATGGAAGCTTGGAAAACCTATTATCAGAGGACAGAACCTTCTTTTCAGAAGAGCAACGATAAAAGTCTCAAGCCATAAAGTAAAAACTCACAACTTCCAATATATACCGAGTTGATGACAAATCCCTGCCACAATGCCCCAAAATAGAATCTCTCCGAACAATACATACAGCAATAAGCCCACTTTTCTTGAGTGCCACACTTTAATAAATATGTGCTTTTGGATCCAATGTACCTGAGAACACCATTGGCATTTTATCATTTACAATGGTTTCCAAGGATGTATAGAAAACTATAAATCTATTTCATATTTATCACTGTTTTTTAAAATAAATTTCATTTAATTTAAAGTAGTTATTTCACATTTTACTTATTAATTAATCAATATTTAATTAAAATATAATTGGATTTCATTAAATTAATATAGATAAATAAACACCATGCACACATTTTTTTTCCTCTTTTTATATATAACTTTGTATAAATAGATATATATATGAATTATTAAATAATATATGCAATTAATATTTATCATTATTATTATTATATATATGTATGGGACAATTTTAACATGTGTTTCTTCTTAAGAGGTTGTAGGTTTAAATCCACAGGGGTAGGGTATGTACACCTCTATAGACTTTGCAATCAAAGCTTTGACAAGAAGATGTCCCTTGTCCTACAAACGATGGTCTCATACACCAATTTGTTAATTGGCTTAACTGTGACCTTAAAATTAAATTAAAATATATATATATATATATATATATATATATATATATATATATATATATATATATATATATTTTGATTTTTATGTATAAATTGTTGTATAAATCATTGAGCAATATATATAATCAATGTTTATTATTATTGTTTAAAGAGTATATAGGGGGTTTTATTTTGTTGACCAATATCTTGTCACATTCATTCATAAAGGAGGTTTTTAAATTGTGAAAAATAGAATCCATATATAGTAGGTATTTGGAGATGTGGGGTGCAAGGGGGATTATATGTATTTGGGGTATAAAAGGGGGTATTTGGTAAAAATATGAGGTATTTAATGAAAATAGAATATTTTTTAAATTGGAAAGATGTATTGAGAAGGGGTTCAACAAAATGATTTTGAGAAACATTTATTAATAGTTAATCGTTGAGAACATGTGTTTCCTCCTAGGAGGTCACAAGTTCAAATCCAAAGGGGGTAAGGTATGTATACCTCTGTAGACTTTACTAGTCAAATTGTTGGCCGAAGAAGATCTCTTGTTCCACAAACAAGGGGGTCTCATATACCAATTTAGTGTCAAATGTTATATCACAGATTCACTAAGTAAAAACCCATTATATATATATATATATATAAACATGAAAGAAATAACATTCTATAAAAAAAAACATTAAGTGAATAAGAGAATGAATGTGATAAGGAAGATGAAGATAAATATACATACCAAGGTATTGTTAGGAGTGTCGTAATACCATCCATTAACAAATGCTGGGAATATAGCCTGGGCTGCCATGACAAAAATGAGCATGGCATTCATTCCCATCCATTCAAGGAGCAGGAATGGTCTCCTTAAACCCCAAATATCAATCTGAAAAATCAACAAACACCACAAGGAGAAAATGCAGTGTCATTTCAAAATTTATTGCTGGATTAGCAAAATAATTATATTCGTTTTAACAATTTTTTTTTTTTAATGGAGATTCATTAATACTTCATATTTGTCAAATGAGTTCATATATCGTGGAGTTCATATATCTTGATTATGAGTTATCTAAAATGAGTTCATATATCTTGGTTATGAGTTATCCAATTTAAGTGAGTTTAATGGTAAAGAACATGTGTTTTCTCCTAAAAACTCATATGAGTAGGATATTTACTCCTTTATAGATTTTAGAAATCAAATTCTTAAAAAATCCCTTGTTCCACAAACAAGAGATCTTATACACCAAATAGATTTGAAATAGTTATATTAAATTATTGACTGCTAGATACATGCCATCTTAATATTGCCATAGGTGCTGAAAAATACCAGAAGATAGAAGGCCGAGAAAACAAGCCCTGCTGCTCCTGCTGTGAGGCAAACATAACTGAAGCTGTACAGTTGTTTGTTCAGTGGAATTGCTGCAAGAAAGATTATAGAAGAAGTCATCAGTGCGTCATCTTTACAATTACTAGTTATAAAATCCAGGACCTGTTATTTATGTTGGATACAGAAATTGCAAGATGCACATATATGAAAGTCACAAGTTGTGCCATCGCTGGTAAATGACAAGTCTGTATGAGAATCAGGTATTTTTTAATTCACTTGCCATCCGTGTAATGTAAAATAATTCCAAGAACGAGGAATCCAAAACCCATGGTCACCCAATGCTTCAGCCTCTGAGCATGGTCCTGTCAATAATGGGTAATTCTTATTTCAGAAGTAAGGACAGATTCCATATACAAGCATTACCAGCTATACACTACTTTACACTACCAAATTGTAAAATGAAAAAAATGACTAATTGGTGATAAACCTTGAAATGGATGAGAACGTGCCCATAGTGCAATCCAATAATGCAAGACAGGATCGCAGAGATTGAACTGCAAGTGTAGAAAGTAAGCAATCATACATCTTTAAACTTGAGAGAACGTTCAAGCTAATGTCATATGAACATCAACAGACTGAGGAATAAAGGATGAAGAATCAAGACAATTTCCTTTATAAAGACAGACCTCAACAAGCCTTCAGGTTCAAATGGTGCCGAGCACCATGCAGGTGCGTCCTTGCGTAGTGGCCCTTCTCGTGGAGAGCTCTCTGTACAGTACTGCAATATTGTGAAAATTTTAACTTTTAGGTAGATATGGTAGAAGATCTGTTCTTAGCCTACTACCTTCGAAGATTGATCTAATGAGTGCAGGTTCTGACCTTTGACCTTGTCCATTCAGGATAGCGGTACAAATGATTTATACCCCACACTTGTCTATCAACATAGCCTACAGCATTGCAAGGAGGCCCTAGGTGACCTCTTACACCACATTTTACCTGTGATCAATGCAAAAGAATGAGTTTAACGTTATCCCAAGGAAACTTTCCTTGAATTTTGTCACATCATTTACACACAACCTCGCTAAAATCAGTAACTTCCTCAAGAAGAATGAAACTAGTACGACAACAAAATCCTTATGAACTCTTAGGAATTGGATGTTGGAAACGTGAGACCACATCACATAATATAAATTGCAGTAAAAATTAATTGTGAAGAAATTAATGGGAAAGACATCCATAAGTAAAATATCATTATTCTTATTATTTAGAAGTAAAGATTATAATTTCAACAACCTCCACCTTGATAACAATTTACATATAGTTTGCTCAAATTCATTCATCACCTTATCCAAACGGACCAAACACTAGAAGGCTTGAGGCATTTTACATTGGAGTTCTCCAAACCATCATTGACCATATCAGGATTATTTTATCTACCGTATAACTCAATGGAGATTAATCCAACATCCAAATATAATTTCTTTGTAATATATGAAATAGTTTCACCCAAAAAAATAGAGGAAAAAAACAATTTATTTCTGTAGTTAAACCACCTTCCATAATAAAAAAAAATAGAAAATATAATAAAAAAGATTAATAAAATTTAAAAATACATAAAATATATAGAAAATTTATACAAATAAGCAAAAAAAAAAAAAAAAATCATATTGGTGATAATGTATATTTTACTATATTTCCACCTAAACAAAGCACTATGAAATTGGGAAAAAAGAGGAAGTTGGTTGTCAAATATCATGGACCCTTTGATGTTATTAAACAAATTAGATCTTTTGTTTACATATTAGCATAAGCATCTCATTTAGAGGTTTACCATGTATCTCCTGCATTTTTTATTCAAGAAATATGTTTTGAACCATAATCATTTTCTTCAATATATGAGTATTTAGATGCAAACTTATGAGGAGTGTTATACAAAGCCCCTGGAAATTATGAAGATCAAATAGCAAAAATTGTAGAACTAAACCAAAGAGTTAGTAAAAATACATGAAAACATATAGAAAAAGGGATTATATTTAGGAGTTGTTTTTTTTTGGACAAAGAAATTATAATTATATATTTTTTCAACAATTCAAAAGATGGAGAAACTTAACACTTCATTTTTTCCATTTGTTATTATTGGAATTAAAATCTTTATTGAAATTGTATTTTGAATGGTTGAAATCATTATTTTTTATAAAAAATGGATTCAACACCCTCTAATATCTCTATTATAGAAAAAATGTTGTTCCCAAACTAGTATTAGTTGTTGCACATAAACAAAAAAGTATTGAAACACCTATATGACTGATTTGGACAGGGGAAAGGGGTGGGGTTTTGTGTATTGAGACCAAAATGTGTTTGGGAAAGGGGTGGGGTTTTGTGTATTGAGACCAAAATGTGTTGTGAGAAACAATATTGTGCCTCAGACCGTGCACGGGGGTGTCTCATGGATAAGGAGAAGTGGGCTTCTTCCATGGCTGGGCGATTTGACTATCCAAGCTTTGATTAAGAGAAGAAACCCAGATAATTACTTCTTTATTTGGTTTGCAAAGTAAATAAATAATGATCTCGTTACCTCCTTAAATTTAAAGGAATAATTTGAAGGTGAAGGACACAATTTTTTAAGGTGTGAATAACAACATCCCTCCAACACACATCCATTATTGGACGGGGCTGTTACAATGCCTATTATATTTGGATTGTTAATATCTCTGACAGGATTCCAGGCGATTTTCTGTAAAATTCAAAGATTCCTGACAATTAGACTGGTTTTGACAAAACTAAACCTGTGCAGATAAGACCAACACAACACATGGATTTCGTTGTTAACGCCATAAATTTAGTCTTTCTTTACACCACCATTGCTCAAAACTAATTCCTTCTTCTTACAAATATTATGAAACCATAGCCTGGTGACTTATTTTGAAGTGTTGAAAAGAGCAATACTTATGGAAAAGTTTGTCAAGCTATTTCTTTGAGAGGCACGATGCACTTACGGTAAATGACTTCCCATTGTCAGGACTGTCTTCATCATGCACGACAAAATGCCAATCTGGAACGTAGAGCCCATATATTGTTGCAAAATAAACGAGGAAGACACATAGTCCAACAAGCCTGACGAGAAAATGACAAATCAGAGAAAGAGATGAAGATTAATGAAAACGTAAAATTCCTCATAAAATCTGGTAAGCGGAAGAAAGGCACTTGTACACAAAGATTTTGATGTGCTTACCAATTCCAAATATATAACTTGAATATGGCAAAACGCTTAGGAGGTAGATTTGTAGGCCGTGCCTTTGCTGTTGATATCTCCACTAGTGACACCACCAGGTAAGCCAAGGCGATCCGCTGATTCATACCACGCATACTCTTTTACTTAATGTTTGATCAGAGAAAATCTACTAAATAAATCATCTAAGTTGATCAGTCTAGTTGATAAGGCCCCAGTTCCCGGAATAAATTTCGACATTGGATTATCACACTGAAGGATCAATTCCACCTCTTAGCCTGGTCATGGCATGCATGCGAGATATGAATTGGAAATTTCTTTATTAATGGTTTAAAAAGTTTTTAAATAGCAATATATTCATTATTGTATATGTTGGGATATATACAATTTAATTTAAAATTGTATAAAATAAGATATATATATCTCAACATATACAATATTAAAATTTTTTATGTTGTCTTACTGTTCTATCAAATGGTATTTTTTCGGAATCTGGTGATATAAATTTGTAGGAAATCATTATTTTGTGTTGTTTAAAATCCATTTTTGAAAGCAAAAATGAAATCAGTATACTGAAAAACCTCATGACCACTCTGATTATACAGAAATAATCACTCAAATCTGAGAATCTAAAAATTTCTGACCCAATTTCGAATAAATAACCCCAAAAAATATTACCCAAAACTAACCATTTCACTACTACTCCATAAATCCTCATAACTACATAGAATCAATTTTCCAACATACTCCATAAATCCCCATAACCACATAGGATCAATTTTCCAATTATGATAAAAAAAAAAACTCAATAAACTGACACACTGTACTTTGCTGGAAGGCTGGCCCACTGCCCCTAAATTCAAAGAACCACTTAGCAGTTACAAGATTACATATCCAAATGACTATGTGAGAAAAGATCTAAGGATGGTCGCAGTCTCTACTCTAAATCGTATTCCGATCAATTCTGCCACTTACAATTTTGTTATCACTAGCTTTCATTCAATGTTACCTGAAGAATGCCACACCATCTTATTTTTTTCATATTGACTCCGTAAGACAAGTCATCTGGTGCATGGGAATAACCGCCTGCAAGAGTAAAGTACATCAGCTGTGACAACTTGAAAGCTGGATAAATTTATACATGTAAATATGTTCTGATAAGTACCTTGCAGAAGAATTCCCCAGAAGAGAAGCTTCAAAGTTCTCACAGTTACCTTCTTAATTGCAGGCGCTATCTCAGTGATTCTCTGCAAAGATTCTACCATTTAGCTTCTGATGATAGTATTCTAGGGAGTGCAGCAGTTGATTATAGAAGATGACAAGGACTTTTGGACTTTTGATTGTGTAGAGGCAAAATTTTGTGATAAATAGTCATAATGAATGAATTCTGCAATGTTGATGCAGGTGAACATGGTTAGATCTGAATAACATGGTTAGATCTGAATTATTTATTTTTCTTATAAGTTGTTATTGAAATTACTGTTTTTAGGCACTATTTTAATTCAATTATTGAATAGTGATCATGTGAGTAAAATTGCATTTTTTATTGTTTGAATAGCAGTTTTGAATACACAAATGGATCCAACATCCTGAAAACTGTTCACATAACTGATAGGTACCACACGGACAACCCAACCACCTCTACGGCAGAGCTCTCCCATGGCCTCAATATTTAGATATATAGATGGCACATCATTAAGTATAACTATTGATCCAAACTTTGGAACTGAAAAATTTATACTCTATCTGTACTGTGAAATCTCAAATCTCAAGACTCTACAATCTCAACAATTAACATCCACAATTCATTTACTTCTTTCAAATTTCTGAACAACACTCAAATTTCTGAACAACAATTCCTTTCATTCTTTCAAATTTCTGAACAACACTGATCAGAAAACGCAGCCACTGATCAGAAACGCAACCAGAAAATGTTAAAAAAGTGTCATACTTAGACCTCGCCAAAGTGTTTAGGATGGATAACTTACGTGTTCAGAAAAGTGAAAGTCAATAACAAAAAGACCCAGATGAACAGTAAAAGAAGTACTATTCTGGTAAAAAGTAAGTGAGAAACAAAACCCATTTCCAATCATTGGAAGGCGCTTTACGATATGAACACACCATCACAGTAATAGGTCTATGGGTCAAAAACTATTATGCAATATGTCATTTACTGGGTTTCTGAGAATGCCTGGAGAAAAGCAATTGCTGGACTACCTTGAAAGTGAGAGCGACTGCCACTCCTACAATGAAGAGAAAGAAAGGCATCACAAAATCCGCTAGAGTACACCCATTCCAAGGCGAGTGATTGATTTGCGGCCATTTTCCTCCTGCATCATCCACCAAAATCATCACCTGCACAAAATTCCATATCATTATTTTAGGACTTAATTGAATTGGCACTGATCACAGAAGAAAACATGACTTGAGAACTTCAGAGGCCGGAGAGAGATTATGCAGTAGTATATTCCACCATTCTTTAGTCCTGAAGATAAAGCCAACATTCAACAAAAACAAAAATTTATACCAGAAAAAACAAGGTTTGGGCTTTTGTTTTGATGCTTTCAAAAAGTAACAAGGCAAGTGGTGGCCTCATCAGTGTTTGAACATCACTATATATATTCGACTGTGTATTATCATGAATGTTTATGGGAACAAACAAACAAACATGCGGAAAGCTCTATACTTCACAACCAGAAGTATACTCTACTAAATCAAACCTTGTAAACAACAGAATAAGCTTAGAGCTCATTATGGTTAAGCTTTTTCAGAGGTACAGACAGAATACAAGAATTCAATTCATTTTTTGTGGAAGAGAGAAAGGTACTGCAATGGTGAGGCCTCTGAATACGTCCAAAGTAGCAACTCTAGTCTTCGTTTCATTTGTGGGTTTCGCAGGAATCGTCTGCCCATCTTGAATAACGATAACATTGCTGCTCTCCGTTGTTGATGGCTGTTTCTGATGATTTCCATTGAGATGCTGCATCTTCCTCTGTATCCAACTTAGAGAGGACAACCACACTAACAGATAATAATCATATAAGTTTTCTTTATATCTTCTCAATGATTGAGTGGACAGAACTAGAGGACATTTCCATATACATATTGCGCAGAGCCTGCACAGGTACGGCACAACGCTTCATACAATGTCAGATGACAGGGCCCATTGGAAGATAAAGGTGTTCTAAAGTAAACATTTCATTGAAGATTGAAAAGGAAGGGCCACCTTTTCTGTTTACTTTAGTATGAAATATCATGTAATATCTGTGGGTTGAATCTGTGGGTTAAATGAATATGTGTTTTTTTTAAAAGGTTACAAGTTTAATTTTAGAGGGGGTAGGGTATGTATATTTCCGTAAATTTTATTAATCAAATTATTGAGTCTAGGGGTTTTTGTCTCACAAACAATCTCATACACCAATTTGATGTGACTTAACAATGACCTTAAAAATAAATTATTATTATTATTTTAACTCTCATATCTAATATATTAAATAAAATTGACTATATTCCATATAAAAACATTAACCTGCTGTCAGTTCTCGTTTCTACTACTCTCATTTGTAACATATTGGGTATATTCAAGATAGAAACGTTAACCTGCTGTCAGACCTGGTAGTCAAGGTAGAAACAAAACAGGATTTGATGGTCGAAGAGAAATGTTCCAATAATACTGAGAACTAGTTATATGGCAAAAGCAAAAGCATTATTTTGATTAATAAAGTAATCGATTATGTAATGTTTTATTTGGGGAGTTGGAATTCCATGATCGTACTGAGAAATTAAAATCGATTATTATTCTCCACCTGCTAAAGTATAAATTAGGTAATTGTATGTGGTCAAAGGTGGTTTGACTTTTCATTCAGATGGATTTTTTAAAATCATTTTCAAGCATTAAAATAATTTATTTTAAGTTAAAATATGTGTCAGTTATTTCTTTGACTTTTTGTTAATATGGATTTTTTAAAATCATTTTCGGGCACTAAAATAAGTTAAGTTATATCAAAATTTTATTGTTGATGAGACTATTTTATTTTGTGATTTTTTTTTTAAAGGGATGGAAAAATAATTACATCAAAGGCTTAGTGCTTTATATGTATAAAATATTAAGCACTCTTGTTATTTTATTTGAGGCTTTATGTAAAATGTTAGATGTTGTTAGTAGTGCTCTTGTAAAGGGATCAATACCCACCAAGTTGCACACTATGGCACGAGGTTGTGTATATTTTGTTAAATCTGAATTGTAAGGTGGTTATTGATCACGCTCTACAATGGTATTTTATTTGATATGCCAAGTTATTTTAGTGAATTATCCTTAAAGCTTGTGGTTATGGAGAAGATTAGCGCTGCATTAAACATATATTTTAACTGTAATATAATATGTGGTTATGGAGAAGATTAATGTTGCATTAAATATATATCTCAATTGTAATCTGTGTTTTGTAAGTTAATTATAGGTCAACAAAAATTTATGCAAAAGGGTTTAAATATGAGCTAAGAAAACTTGTTTAACAAAATTCCATGATTGTTGTTATATCCATGTGTATGAAAAATACTTTCTCATCTATGTGGACATGAATTTAAAGGAGCTCATAATATTTGTTATAAGTGCTTGTTTTCTCAACCACCCCATCTTCATTGTGCTTTTACAAAAATACCATGCCTAAATTATGCTACTTCACCAATCGGTCTGATTGAGGAATGTCAACTATAAGTATTATTTCCATTTTCTTAAAACTAACAATTTATTTATTTTTGTTTTTATTTTCTTGGTGATAGTGTTGTGCATGACCCAAGGGGTAGTGAGATTTACCATCAATGGATTCAATACTTAAACTTGTTGCTTACAACAAACTTGGATAGTAGGGAAAATTTTAGGGGTTATATATTGTCCATGGGATAATTTTCCATGCTTATACCAAAAAATGATTTGCCAATTTCCATTTTTTTTAATGATTCACCCAAATTCCATAGAATACAATTATTTTACCTTAAAAACAACCCAAATTTTATAATATATATATGCAATCCTTATAAGTTGTGTTGGCCCTTGGTTATGGAAGGAAGCGAAGATTAAGGAAGAAGAGTGAATTATGAAATGCGCAGAAGACACATAAACTGCGAATGAGTCAAAGTGGTCAAAGAAGCAGAAAAGAAGGAGCAAAGTAAGAGAAGCGAGCCATTGAAAGAGAAGATCAATGAAGACATATCTACAAAGAAGATGGATTGTGGACAACTCAACAAGCGGAAAAATCCATCAACGAGTGCTTTGGAGCACCTCGCAGAAAAGAAGAAAAGGCAGGCTGGCAAAGCCCTGAAAATGCAGGTCAAGTGGACCTAGCGTTTTGACACCTAAGGTTTTGGCATTTAGGGTTTTGACGCTTAGGCTTTAGTCTAAGGTTGCCCAAGAGTCATGTAATGTATAAATAGAGGTCAAGAAGAGTTGAGAGGGTTGGTTAATGTTTGTTGATTTTTTCCATTGTCAAGAGAGAAGCATTGTGTTGTAAGAGCATTATTGTATTGTAACATCTTTAGTTGGGTGCAAAGATCAGCCTCCAGCTGGGTGCACAGGGAGGGGGAAGAGGGAAAAAGAAAGAGAGATTTGAAAGCTAAGTGCACAAATAGAACTGTATGTTTCATCTAATATATCAAGAAACACTATTCTGTGAATGTAGCCCTAGGGAGAGGGTGAACCACACATATTTTGTTGTTCTGTGTGATTGATGTTGTGTTCTTTTCTATCTGATATATTGTTATTGCATTATTGTGTTAGATCAGAGATATCTCTTGTGTAGTAGGCTTAAAGGAGATAGAGAATAACTAGATTGATGTGTGTTGTTGCCCTGGATCCACTTTGCATTTCCTCTGGTTGTAGACACCTATGTCCTACAACCCCCTATTTCTACTTCGGGTGAGACTGCATCTGCTTCGCAGGTGTTTCTGAAAGGGTCAATAGTTAGGGCTTGTTGGTGCGCTATAAGAGTTGAACCCTGGGTCTGCCCCTATGCCAACAAATGGTTTCGTTGTCGGGATCAAGATCTTCTTGAGGGAATGTCAAGGTGGTTTCCATCGAAGACAGAGATTCATAAGTGGATAGAATAACAAGAGAAGGACTTTGTTGAAACTCAGAACAAGAACCCTAGCATTAATACAGAGGACTGGTTGGGAAGGTATATCTTTACTGATATACACAATATTTTCTTTGGAGGAATTCATAAGGAGCTATACGAGTGGTTAGCCAGATTAGCAGATACCCAGTTTGAAATCAGATCTAGACCACCTTTGGTTTGGATGTTGGTGCTGATCAAGAAGGTCAAGAGATTTGATAACACCGTGTCAAGAGTAGTAGATCATTGGTTCTATAGCACTATAGCAGGATACATTACTGAGTTTTCTATTGACATAGTAGAGTCCTATAGCCAAGTAGAGAGATATTTCTTTAAGGGACCTAGAGGAAAATTTTTACACTTTTTGAATTTGAAGATCAAGATGTTATTGCATGAGAAAAACATCTTGAAGATACAGTGATCGACCGGATTGAAAAGATAATGTTCAAGAACTTAGATAGCGACAACGACATAGAGGTTGGACATACGCGCAGTGGGAGAACCTTTAAAGAGGTTCCTCTAGTAAACTTGTTTGAGCAGAGTCACGAGCCACTGGAACAGGATGAAGGGTTCTACAGTGGACAATAAGAAGAGCTATTGAATAAAGAACATTTAGAGTCTGCTAGGGCAGAGGAGAGGAAGATTGAAGAACCTCACCGAGAAGAATCAATAACGTCAGGGACTGTGCCTACCATCGAAGTAAGTACTACTACTCCTCCTATTGTTTTAGCAGCATTAAGTAACCAGAGTAGTCAGAGTTACCAGAGCACTCAGAGAACTATTACCGGCAGTTAAATACATACTGAGTCAAGAAACATAAGAAGATCTATGGTAGATGAAATGAGGCTACCTATCTTTAGAGGAGATGGATTTGAAGATCTTGATTAACACTGGTTCTTATGTGAAGATGTATGGAGTATTGAGCAAGTCAATGACGTAGTTGTTAAGATAACTCAGTTTAGTACTACCTTGAGAGACCGTGCACTGAGCTGGTACATGAAGTTTGTTAAAGGAACTGTACAGCCTAAACCGTTGAACGATATCAAGACTTCATTGAGTGCAGAATTCAAGAAACCCAAGTCGAAGTCACAGTGCATTACAAAACTAAGAGAAATCAAGTAGAGAGTAGTTGAACCTGTTTGGGAATTTGATCAAAGGTTTAAGACCTTGACAAGCCGTTTGATTTTTCATATTCCAGATGAGCAGAATAAGGAATGGTTCATTGCTGCCCTCTTATCACACATCATAGTTCCTCTGATGCAACATAAGGTCACTTCACAAGATGAGGCACTAGAGATCACCATGAAACTAGAATCAACCCTTATGGGAGAATCCAACTCAGGTATGAGTCAAATTTTGAGTCAGCTAACTAACTTGTCGCTGCAGGTCGAAGATATGAAGAAAGAAAAGGGAAAAGATAAAAGAGAAGACATCTGGTGTATCAGATATAAGTCAGAGGACCATGACAAGGAGCATCGTCCCTTATTTAGCGAGTACTTGGCCTCTAGAGATCCGATCCCTTTGAAGCAGGTTACTCTACCCTGGTGTGAGGTATGTAGAAATATACATTGCCCTAGTGAATGTTATTACATGAAAAAATATGTCCAGACACCTACCAATCTTTATTGCACATTCTGTAAATCTGCATGCATGATGAGAAGGAATGTAGGGCTTATGACCTCTTGCATGAAAGGTCAAGAGATACATATAGGATTCAAGGAGAGATACAACATCAGGGAAATGCTATACAGTTTAATTCCCCGAGAAGAGGAAACTTCAACCCCTGTGGTGGATTCAGAGGAAGAGGACGAGGAGGAGGCATGTCTCGAGGTAGAGGTCAGATCATTTGTTATAACTATGCCCAGCCATGTCACTTGGTAAGGGACTATCAGAACCTTTGTACCACTTGCAACTATTGCAACTCATTTGAACATGTTATTTAAGATTGTCTAGTATTGCTGACGAAACTTCAGGAGAGACGAGGAGGAAACCAACAAGTACAATTAACATCAGCAGAACCTCGCGGAGAGGATCCCAGAGTCGTTGTTATCACTAGAGGAGGCATTGTTACAGGAGAAGACAGGGTGACTCCAGAAAAGACCACAGAGGTATCAAGGGTCAGAAGGGTTGCAGAGAAGACACAATTGTTTGATCCAAGGAAGGAAAAGAATACATTTGAAGAGGCAAGAAGAGAATTTGGAAGAGAACAAGCCTCTTCATCTAAGACACAACCATAAGTGAGAGAATGTGTAATTCCTCTGGCATTTGATCAGTCTGCCTCGCCAGGAGAAGGAAAAGAGGTAAGAAATCTTATGGAATTCTTATGTACTTGCATTAATTTGATTAAGGATGAAAAAGTTGTGAAAGAACTACAACATTTGATTAGACAGTATGAGATAGGAAGGGTAGAGCCTCTACTGAATAAAGAAGTACATCAAGTATCTAGAAAGAGAAGGACAAGAAAGGAACTACACCTTAATTCTCAGATTGGAGACTATGACATAGATTATGTGGTCCTCGACTTGGGATCAGAAGTCAATGTTATGATGAAGCAGACCTGGGCACTGATGGAAAAACCTAAGTTGATTTACTCTTGTATCAGGCTCAGGATGGCTAATCAGTAGGCAATAAGCCCCTTTGGGAGATTGGATCATGTCCCTGTGGACATCGATAGGGTAAGGACGTTTTCAGACTTCGAAGTGATTGAGATAGTTGATGATATATGTCCTTATCCCGCGTTGTTAGGAAATGATTGGGCTTTCAACAATTTGACTGTTATTGACCTAAAGAAAAGAAGAATGACATTTGAAGGTGATGGTCTTAGGGTCATCGCACCTCTTGATCCTGATGAAGGTCATAGATACACAAAACCTATCAGAGAAGAAGACCATGCTTATGAACTAGAGAATATATATAAATTGACAACATGGTAACGAGATTACATTAATCCTATGACAGATGGAAATTTGAGTTGGCGAAGTGAAAGTGAATGCTCATTAGACTCAGAAGAAGCATTGGAGAACTGACAAAATAAAAGGTATGAAGTCTCTACACGTAGATGTGCCAGATTGGTCAGGGAAGTTCGTTGGATTGGCACAGAAGTAAGTAATCTGCCCACATTTGATGGTTTGAATCACTTAGAAACATTCTTATTGGAATTTGAAGAAATAGTACTAGTAC
>ML780747.1:699279-749085 GCA_009831015.1 Picea engelmannii
TTTTTATTTAACCATGTCACGATGTGCTTTGGTATTAGCAGCATCAATGCATTTAGTTTTAACAAGCACACTGCATGACATTTTTTAGAAATAAACCTATCACAGTGTGTCGCAAAAGAGCATGTGTGCTGACCAGTGCGTCAGTATACCACATAGCACACAAAAGTATATTTTTCGAAATAATCATATGATGGTGCATATTTGTTTTATTTAATCATGTCACAATGTGTTTATTGATGCAACACCCCAATGCTTTGGTGTGTTATATATGCACTGATGCAGTTTATTTTAAATATACACACCATTCGGATTTAAAAGTTATCGAAATTTTTAGTTTCTAGTAATATAGATTATAATTTTGATAGACTGAGCATGTTGTAAACTCAAGGACTTGGTGAACTCCCAACTATATTATAAACGGGCAATGATTATAGTTTAGGATTTTGAGAGACAGTTATGATCATTGACGACGAGATCAAGGTTATGATCATTGACGACAAGATCACACAAGTTATGATCATTGACGACAAGATCACACAATTTATGATCATTAACAGTGAGATCACATAGTTTATCATCATCGATGACGATATCAAGATCACATAGTTTACACAAGTTATGATCATTGACGACGAGATCACGTAGGTTATGATCAATGACGATCATGTAATATAGTTATGATCATTGACATCGAGATCACACAAGGTTATAATCATTAACGGTAATGATGGCGATAGGGGAAGGGAGATCCAAACGATAGTAGGTACCCATGGAAAAATATTCCCATCGTGGACGTCATGGTCATAAGAACTCAAATTGTCATCATAATCACACACAATTGTGAATTAGCAACTAATATAGATTAGAATTTTGCTAGAAAACCTGTTAGTTCTAAGGAGTTCACCAAATACTTGAGTCTACAACATGCTTCAGATTATTATAAATTATAATTTTGAGAGATTACCCATACTTTAGAACCAAGTCTTTACAACTGAAATAACTATACTTTAGACTCAAGTCTTTACAGCTGAAATGAAGACAAAAAAATTCACAGAAACGCCCAGGAAACAAATCCCTCTCCCTCTCCCTCGCTTCCTAATCCCATACAACATTGTATAGGTCAACCCTCTGATCATGCTGTTGTTGATTATCTCTTGTATGACGTCTCTGCATGATTAAGAATATGGACGATGATTTTTTTTTTTTAATTTAACCCTTTTGTGGTGCGCTAATTAACTAGCTGCACCAGTGCACTGTTATTTATGTAGGAGACCAGAGTATTTTTTCAAAAACCTTACCATGGTGCACCATTATTTGGGAGAAACCATCTGCACCGGTGTAATTGTTTAAGTAGCACACCATTGGATATAATTTTTTTATAAATAACTCTGCCACAATGTGCACTTTTTTAGAGAAACTATGCACCCTGGTGCATCATTATTTCTATAGCGCATCAAAGTATTTTTTTTGTTTGAAATAACCCTACTACGGTGCGTTAGTTTTTTGGGCACCGGTGCATCAGTTGTATAAAATGCATCGATGTGTTATATATTTATAAACACACCATACAAAAACATCCACTAAAACCTCTTCCCTCTCACCTCTGCTAGTATCCTCCGCTATAAATGGATTTTTGAGCTATTTTACTAGGATTGTCTGCAAAAACCTCTGCTAGAGGGTCTTTTCCTTGTAGTGAATACACATTGGTTGATCCGGTTTTATGGGTGGAACGAAATAAAACCACATATTTATAATATCAACATAGAGAAACAATGAACAATAATAGATATATAATAAAACTTGGTTTCTATTAAATACGAAATATGCTAAAAACTGTAAAATGCGGACTAAAAACAAGCTTGCTAGAATGGTGACAACTTATCTCTGAGAAGAGATGTGACGGCTACACTCATTTGCAAGAAGATGAGTACAATGGGGATTTGATGGAATTTTTACAATAAAAATGAATGCCAAAACCCTAGACATCCAAAAACCTAAGCCTAGGAGATGAAGTGCCAAAACTCATGTGGGCCTCGTTGGGATAAGTTAGTACATCAACTTCTCGGGGTCGTTACTTTTGCATACGATCTTTGTTTAGGGTGAACAATAGCTCGTTGGAAAGGTATTGAAAAGGATATTCACTTAGGGTGATCAATCATAGCCTTAGGCTATTACTGAGGTGCATGATCGTGAAAAAAACATTGTTTAGGCCCTCAAAATGGCCCTAGAAGTCCATGAACTGAAAAACTACTAAAAATAGTAAGTTTCCAAAAAATAGTTTTGAGCCAATTGGATAAGGTGGGTGACCATCGAGATCCTCTTGGATCAATCCTCCTTCAGGAAGAAATTTTCTCCATTGTGTTGAGTTCCCCCATTAGATGAGGAAATTTCTGCTGAATCTGTCCCCGAGTGAGTCACTTGCCTTGGTGCAGGAGTTGTCCTACTTTGACAACCCGATAAAGATGAATCCTCTGTCGACGAGTGCCCTTGACCTGTGTGTCCATGATATGATTAGTGGATTCCTATTCCATGCAATTAGGGTTGAGCTCTGTTGGTGTCAACGTTTCTGCTATCTCCGAGGTGTCCAATAATGGTGGAAAATAAGGTCGAACGAGGTCCACATTGAATACCGGGTGTAAGACAAGGAATGGGGGAAGGTTGAGATCAAATGCGTTGTCAAAAATAACCTTGGTGATGGTGTAGGGTCCATAACAGAGTGGACGAAGTTTCTGATGAGGCCCTGTAAGGTGTTCTTTTTACAAGTGCAACCAAACTTTGTTTCCCACCTGAAACTGGTGTGGCACCTGATGTTGATCATGGCGCTGCTTGTACTTGGAATTGGACTTCTGTAAAATATCCTGAACCTATTAGCGAATGTGTTGGATCCGCTCAATGAAACAGGTGGTTTTTTCAGCTCCAATTGGAGCATGCGATGAGTCTGCCTAGGTAGCCGCAAGGGGTAGTACAACATCCATGGGACCTAATGGTTGAAATCCCAACCCCACCTGAAATGGGATGTGGCCAGTTGAGCTATGTATGACTCTGTTGTAGCTATTTTGAACATAGGGAATACTCTCATCCCAGGTGCGGGGGTGCTTGAAATTGTACATGAGAAATATGTGCACGATCATCTGGTTGCCGACCTCATTTTGACCATCCGTCTAGGGGTGGAAGGGAGTGGACTTGGTGAGCTTGGTGTCCAGAATGTGCTAAGGAACCAGTTATCCTGATCTGAGAAAATGGTTTATGGTATCCCAAAGTGTACTCACACTCATTCAAATAATATATTGGGAGTGGCCTCTACTATGATGCTCTTCTTGCAAGCGACCAGAATCACCATCTTGGAAAAGAAATCAACAACCACAAAAACACAGTCATTTCCCTTCTTGGTGGATGGAAGGGCCAAAATGTGGTCTATAGATATGGATTCCCATGGTTTGTTAGGGGTAGGAAGAGGAATGTACAAGCCTTGTTTCTTAATGGCCGATTTGGAAATAGTGCAGGCAATAGAGGACCAAATATACTTGCTGACATCATGTCGAAGTTTCGGCCAGTAGAAATGTCTCTACAATACTGTCACTGTCTTTTCCACTCCAAAGTGTCCTACCACTCAAATGTAGTGGGATTCCAAAATTAACTTCACTTGCTCGCTTGATGGAACACATAGATGGCCCAGATGGCACAATAACCCGTTCTGAAGATGGAAATTTGTGATAGTTGTGTTTGTGCCCAACATTTGGTAGGTGTTGGTGAAGTCAAGATCTATCTCATAGAGATGGGGCCACCTGGAGGTCTTGTGGTCAAAAGAATCAAGCACTGTGGTGAGTGTCGCGATTGGAGGTTGGTTGAGGTAATCAGGGACTCAGTTGGTACTTCTTGTTTTATACTTGATGTTGAGGTGGAACTTGTGCAAATATGTGGACCAATTCTAATGATGGTCATTCTGAAATTTTTCTTGTGTCTACATGAACTTCAATGGCTTATTATCAGTGCGGATGAATCTCTCCTTCCTAAGAATGTAATGCCTCCATTGGTGGCAGGCTTGCACAATGGAGTAAATTTATTTGTCACAAGTAGGGTACTTATGGATGACATATGATAGTGTCTCACTATGATAGGCCATGGGGTGGTCGTGCTGAGTGATGATTGTGCCCACAACATAGTCTGAAGCATCTGTCTTGATCTTAAAGGGCTATTGTAGGTTGGGTAATGAAAGCACTGGGGTAGAGCACAAGAGTTTATTTAGATCATCAAACGCTTTCTGTTGGAACATGCCCCACACAAATTTTTCCTTACCACCACCTCTAGTTATTTGGCTGAGGGCCCATGCAATATGGGAGAATCTCAACACAAACCTTCGATAGAAATTGGAAATGCCTAAGAAGCTCCAAAGCTCAGTGAGCGTGGTTGGGGATGTCCAGTCATAGATGACTTGGATCTTGGCTGGATCAACATGCACACCATGCACATCAACATTGTAGCCGAGGTACTGGACCTTGTCCATGCCGAAGGAGAATTTTTTGAATTTGACTTATAGCTTGTGTTGCAATAGAGTGTGCAGAACCTAATAAATATGTTGCAAGTGTTCTGCCCAAGTCTTGTTATAGACGAGGATTTCATCTAGATAGACCACCACAAAATAATTAGTGAAATTCCACAAGATATCGTCCATCATCCTCATGAATTTTTTGGGGGCATTTTTCCATACTGTTAGCATTAGTGTTTTTAGGGTAAAACTTAAGGTTTGTCTCAAGTTTGAAAATTCATTCCATGGTCTGGAGAATATCAAGGAATTCCTAAATTGAGTCACAATTTGTGTATATAGGTTTTCATGGGATGGCTCAAGAAGCCTTGGGTCATTGATAAAATAAAAGGGTAAGGCACATGACAAATAAGAGTAAAAATCACAAGGTTGAGTCAATGATTTGTATATGCCATCATATATTATCAAAGTGAAGAAGTCATTTAGAAGGTCCATAGCTATTTTGTCATCATGAAAGATTATGTAAGGCTCCTTGTCTTGAGTCTAAAATGACTTCATATAAGGGAAATGATATGTCACATTCAAGTCATAAGTTTAGGAGGGAGGTCTTGTAAAATCATCATTTGGGGTATAATCACATGAAATAATGTTAGTACAACTGCTTGATGGTTATTTGTGTCATCTATACCTTGGAAGGGTCAAAACTAGGCGCGATGCGGAAGTTCGATGCACAAGTCACTTAAATGATGCAAAGAGGTCTTTTCAATTCAAATGGGTACTATTCCCTCTCAAACCTCTTCAAATCAAATCCTATATCCTTATCCATCATCCTTCATCCCTTTGCACACGTTCTTGACCTGCAAAATCGTTTCTGGCCTCTCGAGCAAACTCCCAAAGCCTCTGCTACACAAACCCTGTTTTTTGTGCTACACATATGCTATGCAGACTTGCGTGCTCTACAAATCCCTCGCTACGCAAATCACAGTGCTTATGTTTTCTCTCCTCATCTCATACCCGATCGCCAGATGTGATAGACACATTTGAAACTTGACTTCCCACGCATTGATAGCCTGCTAAGTAACTTCACAGTGAAGCTCTCATGTTGTTTTGAAACAAACCCTAGCTTTGTTAGACCTGCAGAGAAAGCTTACTTGTTAGGTGTTGAACATTTCTCCTCCTCCCTTAGATTCACATCCACCTTGCATATTTATTCATTCAGACATGACAACACAGGATAAAAAGAAGCATAGAGGAGGGAATGTGTTAATATATGATCCATGGAGCCTCAACTTGGTGAACTCAGACTGTGTGTTCAAAGTTTCTTTTCAGCAGACTGGTTGCATTCGATTTTGTGAGAAAATTTAAGGATAAAACCAACAACTGAAAAATGATTTTTCCCTCAACTACAATGGTATCCAGACAAAAATTGTTGGGGTCATCTTCCCAATGTCAGAGGAGTCAATAGATACTACTACAAAGATCCCAATCTTAGGGGAAAGATGGTTTAAAGGTATGCCTTTGGATTTTGTATTTTACATTATTTCCTTAAGCCTAAATACAGAAGTCAGAAGATAGGAGCCACCATTCCTAGGGAATATGTGCTATATCCCTATGGGAAGATGTTGATGGTCATACAAAGATATTTTACTTGTGAAGGTAGGTTTGATAGGGTATACTAGTACCAATTGAGACTCCTCATGCAATTCACAGGGAAAAACCCTCTCAACTTGCCTTTTTACCTGTACAAAAGCTTAGGAAACATGGTAGACAAGGTCCAAGCTAGGGATGACCAACTTAAGAGAATATTGTTCCAATTCTCCTTAGTGAAGTTACTAGTTGTTGAAGAACTCATAAAACTAAACAGGGACTGGTATTCTTTCTTCTCCTCAACTAATATTCTCCTGGACCCCAAAAGAGATACCCCATTGTCTGCTGAAATATTTCCTCCTAGCAGTTCAGGTCAAAAGGGAGAAAGTGTTGTTGATCATTACAAAGGAAAGGAAGTTGAAGGCTCTCCTCCAATACAGTCAGTTCCAAAAAAGGGTAGGAATATTTTGTTCACTGATGAACCAAAAGAGACCCAAACACCTAGAAGGCCAACCACAAGGTCAACAACAAGAATGATTCCTACACCAATAGTCCAAACAAAATATGTTGAGGTTGTAGATCAAGAGATGGATGAATGCCAAGCCAAATAAGGAGAGAAAGAATAATAATTTAGGGAAATTATACAACAACTCAAAGAGGCTCAACATGTGATTGCTCAATTTGATCAAGAAAGCAGAGAGCTAAAGAGGAAGCTAGCTAAGAGAGGTTCTGAGGAACAAACACCACAGAGAAAGACAGACCCCATGCAAGAAAATTTCAAATGAGAAATAGGTCATGCACATCCCTGAGACCATAGTTTTGGAAAATCCTACAACTCCTCTAATAAGATCGTCAGCTAGGAAGAAGAGTTCAGAGACACAGGGCCAACTTGCAGCAAGCGAAAAACTCCCTACTTCACCCACATAAGGAGAAACAAACATAAGATGGCTGAATAAGAAGCTAAGAGAAGATTAAGATCAAATCATCAATCTCAGGGAATAAAAGAGAATATCAGAGGAAGGAATCATGAATAATTTCAAGGAATGCAAACCAACCATAGACAATGCATGTGAATTCCTTTCTAATGCTCAATCAAAATTGAAGAGCAATGCAACCTTGTTTAGGTAGGTGGGAAATTTGAAAGTGCATAACCTAGCATTGAGGAAGGAGAACAATCATCTAAATAAAAAAATGCAATTGAATGATGAATCCAAGAGGAGACTAGAACTACTTGCAGAAGTAGCAAAAATATGAAAGGGGGAAAAATCACAATTTTGTCTTTTTTGAGGAAAGGAGCCATTATAGTTGCAAACTAAATAGTGATTAAAGGAGGAAGAAATTAGATAAGTTTAAACACATTGCTATATAAACATCTTTTTGAAGTCCATGTGCTTATGATCTAGACAATTTTGACAACATGAGTCACCCCTTTTAGAAGCTGCAATTTTTTACTGATAAAACAAACATACACAACACTTGCGTAGAAAGCCAGCACTACACAAATGTTGTAGTCATATATTAATGAGAAGGACATCATGAAAATTTAAGTATACCTCATTTGAGGTCAAATAAGGTTTTATATCAATGGTTGCCACTTGGATCTGGACAAATTTCAAGAAAGCCCAACGTGCTATGAAAACACTGTAGGTAGCATTTGCATAGCACTAACACCAGTCCGCCATGCAAAGGTGACATAGCTACATGACAACACACCATTTCTATCAAAGGGATCTCCAGATGAACCTGATGACTCATCCACACTTCATAATCAAATTTAGCTTGGATATTTGATTGTATAAGATATGTTTGTTTTGCATTAAATAGGGTCAAACAAACTTAATATTTTTAGTAAAGTCATTTTTGAGTTGTCCTCTTCTATTGTAAAAAAATCCACTATTGTAGTCAGGAGGAACTCGACCCCTAGTAGACTAGTATGGAAAGTAGGCTCTTATATATTTGGATCATTTTGATGTAAAAAAGGGGAGTGGGCAGAGCTATAGTATTTTTGACCTTCATTGTAAATCTTTGAATCGAAATGGAATGAAATGCAGAAGTCCTGAACCTTCATGAAAGCAATTCTAATGGTGATGAGCTGACGATGTGTTCCTTGTCTTTTGTATGTATCTCTTGTGTCTCTACTTGCATCTGATTTTTTCCTCTGTTTAAATTGATTTTTAAGAGTTAGAATTCATCTAAAAGGTGCTCTAAACTCAATGAATTTAACATTTGTCCTTTCTTCCTAATTAGGTCGGAATTCATCTATATGATGATTTGATGTTGTTATGTGTTTCTTTCTTCCTATTTCATCCTCTATAACCAATCTAAAACATAAGTTTTCATTCACCAAACTTAGCCTCTGTTCCTCTGTGAGGTTCTATATACCAGACATCAGTTTCATTTGTTTTCAAGATTTGACTCCATAGCCCAAAAAACATCCTTCTCCTCCTTGCCAACAACACTTTGTTGAATCCAATCAAAAATTTGGAAACCCCAGCCATTGTTATATCAATAAACAATGTCTATCAGAGGCTAAGTGACAAGAGAGAGCCCTCTCTGAACTGAGTAGGTTAGTACCCAACTCTAAAGAGGTTTATGGTTACCTTTGTAAGTTTTTTCATCAATCATAACAATTTGCTCAGTGCTAACACATACATCTGTTGGCTCTATTGGGACCTGATGGTATCTAGACTTCAGATCAATCTTACTGAAGTATTTTCCCCCCTTGAGATGATCAAGGAGATCGTCGATTCAGGGAATCAGGTACCGATTCCTGACTATGATTTTATTTAGGGCCCAGTAATCAATGCAAAGTCGCAAAGTCCCATCTTTCTTCTGCACCAACATGATTGGGATTCCATAGGCTGATGAGATGGTTTGGATGTGGCCCTTATGGAGAATTTCTTGGATATGGTGCTTGATCTCCTCATTTTATAGTAGAGAACAACGATAGACTGGTCCATTGGGTAGTGGTGTGTCGGGGGTCAGATTGATGAGATGCTTGACCCGAGAGTGAGGAGGTACCCTAGTAGGTGATGAGAATATGTCTTTGTATTCTCCATGATATTATCCACTTACTTCTACTACATGGATAGGTCTATTGCAGAGGCCATGGATGTGTCTACAACCTTTTTCTCACTTTGAGAACGAATCACAAAGAAGAAAAACTTTTGAGTATGAGAAATAACCTTCCTGCATTGCTTGACATATATCAAGGAAATAACACTAGGTGTGACTGCCTTGGGTATCCTCTACAATTTCTTGTTCAAAGTAATAATAACACTGTGAGGCCTAGACTCATATATAACATGACATTTCCATAAAGAAGGTTGGCCCAAAAGAACATCACAAACTTCAAGGGGAACAACATCACAAAATACCTCATCTTTGAATGGCTTGATGCCATACGACACGTGGCACTGTTGGCTGACACGAAGATCACTTCCTTGACAGAGCCATCCGATGGTGTAGGGATGCAGGTGCAGTGTTGTCAGCAGGGCTAGGTGCTTGACAACCTTTGGAGAGATGAGGTTCTTCTAGCTACCGCTATCAACGATGAAGTGCAATGGAGTGCATTTTACCCAAATCTGTGAACGAAAGAGGTGCTTGCCTTCCTCTGGTTTATCATGTTCATCGAGATGGATCTTGGTGGTAAGAACAGTGGCACTGGGTTCCGTGTCAATGATATGTCTCCCCTTTTCTAGTTCTGACTTAGTTTCGTAACCTGCATTTGATTCAAAGGCTTTTACCTCAGCCACGAATGACTGCTTTGAGCAGAAATTAGTAGTGTTATGCCAGGGGATCTTATGGAAGTCACACCACTTCATGGTATCTTTATTCATCTTGCCATTTTCCTTCTTTACTTGCGGCTTAGATTAGTTCTCTCGAGGTTTCCCATCTTTTCTCTATCCTTTGTTCTGTGGGTTGGGGCTTCCATTTCCCTACTTATGATGTGAGGGGTTCCCAGACCCAAACTGCCGCGGTTTTTGTTTTAGCTTCTGCTCAATTTTGACGGCATATTCATAGGCCGTGCCCAAGGATGAGATTTCCAAAAAAAATCATTTCTATCTGGATGTATATATGCATACCGTCACATTACTTGAGCACCAGATGTCGCTCAGAATATTTGATACCCAAATTGGTATGCAAGGTATGGAATACATTAGTGAACTCTAGCACTGTTTGGTCTCTTTCCTGCCACAGTGTGGTCCATCTTGTGTACAAGTAGTCATAATTTCCAACAAGGTAGTATTGTTCCTTAATAACATCCCCGAAAGAACCCCAAGTGGGTGAAATTGCAAATAATGTGGATCCCTCTATGTCCTTTATTCACAAAAGTATCCCACCAATATTTGACATGGGGGATGGCCTTGAGGAGTGAAAACATAATCTTTTCTCTATCAGAAAAGTTGTGGACAGAAAATAACCCTTCTAGAAGGTTTAACCATTTATCTACGACATTGACATCTATTTGATATTCAAATATAGGAATATCAAAGTTGATCTATACCTTGAAGGGGGTGGTGCTTCTGCTTGAGGTGGATGTGTTGCTTGCCGATAGCCGTCAAAGGATTTGTGCAAAGTTGTCCATCATTTCGTTCCTCTGTCGCTCAAGGGCTTCCTCGAGCTTGAAAGGATCTCATGTCCCATTTTCTTTCTTTTCGCCCACCATGGATAATTGATTGGGCGTGCGAGAGTATTTTTCCTCAAGAGAAACAAGCTCGAGACCGAAATCTCTATACCCTGACCGCGTCGGGGACATGCATTAAAAAAAATGAGAAGGAGCAGACCACTCTGATACCACTGATCCATATTTATGAGAGAAACAAATTGAAACCACATATTAATAATACTAACACAGAAACAAAGTGAACACTAACATAGATACAATAAAACTTGCTTTCTAAATTAAATAAAAAATATGTTGAAAACCGTAAAATGCAGACTGAAAACAATATTGCTAGAATGGTGGCAACTTATCTTTGAGAAGATATGTGACGGCTACGCTCATTCGCAAGAAGATGAGTATCATAATGCTCTGAAGGTATTTTTACAATAAACATGAATTCCAAAACTCTATACATCCAAAAACCTAACCCTAGGAGATGAAGCGCCAAAAGTCATGTGGGCCCCGTTGGGGTAAGTTAGTACATCAACTTATCAGGGTCGTAACTTTTGCATACGATCTTTGTTTAGGGCACACAATAGCTCGTTGGAAAGGTATTGCTGATGAAGTTCATTTAGGGGGATCAATCAAATCCTTTGGCAATCATTGAGGTGTTTGGTTGCGAATTTTTTTTGTTTAGGACCTAAAAATGTCCCCAGAAGTCCAGGAATCGAAAAATGCTAAAAATAGTAAGTTTCCAAAAAATTGTTTTGAGCTAGTTGGACAAGATGGGTGGCCACCGAGATCCTCTTGGGTCATTGGTGCATCAACATCTAATATGCATCGATGCTTTAAAAATATATAATACTTATAGATGGGAATTATATATTTTTGAAGCCTTTATGCATATTTTATATCTAATAGCCCTAGTGTGTATTATATATGCAATAACACATGTGCATATATTACCTTGCACATCATTATGTCTTGTAATAGTTATGATAAGAGTGAGGAGAGCAATAATGATATCCTTGAAGGAAACAATGTTTCTATTATCATTAAGAGCACTTACATTTTTATTATACTAGGTATATGCATTAGTACATAATAATCATTAAAACACATCAACTCATAAAAACGTATGAAATTCACTTGCATTCAAATGAATACACTAGATTGATATATTCAATGCCAAATTTAATGAATACAATTCAAATTACACATCTATTCGTTATAACAATGTAAACCATTCATATATTTAATCAATTATGTAACATGCTAGGACACAATAGAATAAGAAATCAATTTTATTATATACAAATAAGAAACTCTTCATCATACAAAATGGGACAACATAAAGGTCCATAATAATCAAAATGTCAATAAATAATTGCTAGTATTGGTAAGTTGAAGTCATTCAATTAGGACAATATGTCCACATTAAACAAAATGTCTGATTTTCAGAGACACACTTTCCAAAATATACAAATTGTAGCATTCAATTTTGTTGATTATCATTCATTTCTCAAACTACTATAAGTTGGTTGAGATGCTTGCATGCCTCATTTCTTCATCACTTGCAAGAGATATTGTACTTGGGTTTCTTGAAATGTTTTGTGGATTGAATTTATTCTAACATCTTCATGTCCCATCTACAAGCATAAACAAAATGTAATGCGCATATTTACATTTACAATATAATACACATAATTGTGTACAAATCTAAAAGCATACCATAGCAATCAATGATTTATAAAGAATACACATACCTCGTGCCATTTCTCAAGATATCTTTTGTTGGTTCTACTCCATACTTTGTTTCCTGTTAGTTTTGTACACCATATATATATATATATGGTTTATTGTTTTTCCGTTAATTATAAAATAATGAAAGTAAAACAACATAATTATTTATAAATTGTCTTACAACCCATATATTTAATCCAATGTTCATATGGCTCTTCCTTAAATCTTTAGCACATGTTAGAAAACATCCATGGATTATATATAATATTAGGTAAGGAAAACAAAATTACTCATAAATTTCATAAACTTTGTGATCAATTATTTTTTGTTTTTTTGGTTTCATCTTATGTGTTAAATGAACTCCATTTTTATTTTATTTTATGTAACAATAAAACAATTCATTCAATAATTAAAATCTCTATACATATTAAAATATCAATGATTACATATGTGTTGATGCACATTGTGGTTCCTCCTACAATGCTATTATACTAGTTTCTTTGATAATCTCCTTATACACTTTTTTTTTTGACATTACTACTAGCATGATTCAAATATGACTTTATTTGTCCTTTGAAATTTTATTAGTCTTATTGTAAATGAAAAAACAAAACAAAATAAGTCTATTAATATTTATAGGAAAATAAATATAGAAAAAATGTTAATTTAGTATTTTTTTTTGACAAGTATATCCATATCATAAAAAAAACATGTTTAGCAATAATAATACTTTTTAAATATATTTTTTGTTATTGTATGTTTTTCTATTACAAGTCTCATATGTCTCATTCACCATTTCTAGAAATGCTTGTTGCAATTTATATATCACTTGATTTTCTTGGAGTCATTGAATTGATTCTTGACTAGTAAGTGAAAACAATGTTTATATGTTCTTTTCACTATATGTCTTAAAGTTTTATAAAAGTTTTTCCCATTCTCATTAACTTCCAACACCATTTTAGATGAACTCAGGATCATTTCATCATCATTTACATGCTTTCTAATTTTTATTTTCTTAGGATAAATTTTTGTTATATCATTGTGAGTGGCTAGACAATATTGAGCAAATGTGAATTTGAATGTTATATATATATATATATATATATATATATATATATATATATATATATATATAGTTTTCTAGTTTGTCCTTGAATCAAAGGCATCTAAGCTCAAAATCACTTGGGGATGGCATCCAGCTTGAGCCACACCAATCCTTAACATGGCTGGATTTTTTGTCCCCGCAGGTTTTGAGTCAATGACTTTAACATCATGGAGTGCCTTAACAACACACTCCCGGACTGTCCTACACCTCGGGGATTGAAACATATTATATATTATTGTTAAAATGTACATTATTAGTAAAAGTCAAAGAAAAATTCCATATTGATAATCTTTTGATCTATCTAATTCCTCTCTTTACAATAAAGAACTTGCCATATTCTATTCTTGTGACGTGCTTCCCTCACTGTTGTTGCTATAATTTTGTTTCCTGATCTTCTATAAGTTGTTTGATATCAATAAAAGCTCTACATAATGAAATCCACAAATGTCCTAATATAAAGCCCTACATAATGAAATATACAAATACCCTAATATAGTGTTATGCAACAATGCATCTTTATTGTATAGTGTGCATTGCTATTTTTTTTTAAAGACAATGCCAAATGGTGCACATTACATAAAAATGTACCAATACATTTTTATGTAAAGTACTCATTGTCAACTGTTGAAAACGTGCCAACTAATTTTCCATGCTTTAGCATACACATAGAATGTGCATGCATGCATTCTTTAGTGAACATGTGTGGATCATATTGTAATTAGTTTATTTAACTGTTTTAGAATACCCATAAAGATGAAAAAATATTGATTATCATTGCCTCGCCCCACCCCTGTGGCTTTTTCTGTATTGAGTTTCCACCTTAAATCAGTATGTCAATTGTGTGATTGCTGCAAACAAATTCTTTTTACAAAATATTTTTTTTTTTTGACAGAAACGGTTAGAGATTTATATTAAAAAACAGTGGAGAAACCACTGCGTTCGCTACATCTGAAAGTTTCCTGGTAATTCATAGGGACAAACCTAATTGAACTAAAACAGAAATAACTTGTGAGCTTGGAAAACCATACTATTTCAGTGACCTGGTTCGACTGCGGGTCATTACATCCTTTCTGACTTGAAAGTTTCCTTTTTTCCTTTTTGGCACGGTCTGCCATTCTTTGCTTTGATGAGAATGGCTTTCCTTCGGTCGTGGAGGGCCTTCTTCATCAGTTAAGTCGGGGCCTTCTTCATCTGCTATGTCGGCCCATCTTGAGACCTGGTGTTCAGGCTGAGAAATGCCTAGCATTGTGGTTGGATCAGTTTCTGCCTGGGCCTTAGGCTTTTTAGGGGAAGGAGGCTTTTGCTCTTGGCCAGAGGTGACTTGCTCCGTTTTCTGTGGTACTATCTTTGTATATTCCTCGCTTGAGGTATCATTAGCCGGTTCTATGCTTTGATGCTCAGGAAGAGCTCCTACCCACCAAGTGGATTTGCGTTGATTCTTTGAGTGTCTATTTCTCTCAAGGAGTTTCTGACATTTGTTGGCTAAGTGCCCTGTTTCAAAACAACTTCTGCACCTAAACTGAAGATTCTCGTAGTCAAGCTTCTGCGTCCAAGAATAGTTCTTCCCTTGAAGAGTGATTTGCGCTGGGAATCCTTTACTGAAATCCATCTCTACACAGATCCGTGCATAGGTAGTGAATCCACATTTGGTTTCTGGACTGCTACTATGAAACTTACCGAGAGCATTTCCGATATGGCTAAGAGAAGAATCACCCCAAAAATGAATAGGTAGACCAAGGAGTCTTACCCACACGGGGGCCGTAGGGATGGAAGCTGAGGAGGGGTCGAAAGAAGGGGTCCAGAGCTGTAGAGACAGACCTGACCTGCCCCAGAACCAGGGCCCAGAACTGAAGATCAAATCTCTATCCTTAGTAGAGGCAAAAATCACTACGAAGAAACCTTTAACACAGGGGCGAACATGGGCTTCGTCTTCAAGGAGGGGAGTCCATTCTGAAGCAATCCAAGAATGTAGATCTGCCAGGCGAGGCCAGAAGCCATTGAACCTGCAAAACAGAGCATTAGATCTAAAAAATCCTTCGTGGATCGCCGCTTCTTGAGGTACAGGGATCACTGGATTCGGAGCTTCACAGACCACAAGAGAGAAGCCAGAAGAGCGGCCTTGGACCGCGTCTTTGAAGGAGGTCGGAACTGGAACAGACGACGCAGCAGAGGACGCGCCTGTCACTGCTGTTGGTGGAGGCGGCTGAGCGGAGGAGGGAGGAGCTCCAGACGAGGAGCCGGAGGGGTCGCCCGGGCGTCGAGCAGAGGAACGTCTGGGGGGCAAGCTCGGGTGAGGGCCAAGCTCTCGCGAAGAAGCGCGCAGAGCTGCGGAGGAGGCCGCCGCCATCCTGTAGGGTTTTAGCGCAGCGTTTTTGGTTACAGTACCTCGATGTATTTTCTTAATCCCAAACAACAAATGTGTTTCTTTTTACAAAATATTATTAAACCATAGCATAGTGACTAATTTTGAAAAACTAACCACCAAACGGTTTTGGTTCCAATGTAATGAGTGGTTTTGTTTTAAAAAACAAATTTCTTTTATAAAATATCATGAAACCATAGCATAATAACTAATTTTGAATTTCTTTTTACAAAGTATCATGAAACATAATAACTAATTTTAAAGTGTTGAAAAGAGCAATAATCAGTGTCATAATGGAAAAGTTTCTTTGAGGGACACAAGGTTCTTAATGTAAATGACTTTCCATTGTCAGGACTGTCCAACAAGCCTGACGAGAAAACGAGCAAATCAGAGAAAGAGATGAATATGAATGGAAACCTAAAATTCCTCAAGAATCTGGCAGCGGAAGAAAGGCAATTGTACACAAGGATTTTGATGTGCTTACCGATTCCTCAAGAATATGGCAAAACATCCAATAGACCGACACTCTGTACGTTGCTGGAAGGTTGGTCCACTGCCCCTAAGTTCAAAGAAGTTAAGAACCTCTTAGCAGTTGCAAGATTACAAATACAAATGATTATGTGAGAATAGATCTATGGATGGTCGCAGTCTCTACTCTAAATCGTGTTCCGATCAATTCTGCCACTTACAATTTTTCTATCACTAGCTTTCATTCAATGTTACCTGAAGAATGCAACGCCATCTTATTTTTTTCATATTGACTCCGTAAGACAAGTCATCTGATGAATGGGAATAACCGCCTGCAAGACTTAAGTACATAAGCTGTGACAAATTGAAAGCCGGATAAAATTCTACATGTAAATGTGTTATGATAAGTACCTTGCAGAAGGATTCCCCAGAAGAAAAGCTTCAAAGTTCTCGCAATTACCTTCTCAATTGCAGGCGCTATCTCAGTGATTCTCTGCAAAGATTCTACCATTTTGCTTCTGATGATAGTGTTCTAGGGAGTGCAGCAGTTGATTACAAAAGATGACAAGGACTGTTTCCTACAGTCATATGTACAGGCAAAATTAGTAATTTGTGAGAAATAGCCATAATGAATGAATTCTGCAATGTTGATGCAAGTGAACATAATTAGATCTAAATGATTTATGATCTGAATGGTTGATCGAATACGGTGTTCATGTAGGGCTTATTTTTCGTGCAAATTCCTTAGGGGCACTATTTAACTCAATTGAGGAAAACGTTTTTAAGTTGGATAACTTAAGTGTTCAGAAAAGGGAAAGTACTGTACTGATAAAATGTAAAAGAGAAAGAGAAACCATAAATTCTATTTTTGTTTTTTTTATATTATTTGTTTAATTTTGTTCAGTAGAAAATTGTTGTTGGCTATGTAGATTTGATTGATTAAGTCTGTATAATCCTAATATATTATTCAGAAATATAATTTAAATAACAAAAAATTATAATATCTCTCAAATTTATATCCTCATTCTAACAAAAAAAAAGAGCTTAAAACTTATAAAATTTAAAAAACACCCAAACAAAAACTTATGAAATTTAGAAAACACCCAAACAAACCCATTTACTATATAACACACCATCACAATAATAGGTTTATTGGTCGTAAATCATTTCTGAAAATTGATGCAATATGTCATTTACTTGGTTTCTTAGAATGCTTGGATAAAATAAATTGTTAGACTACCTTGAAAGTGAGAGCAATTGGCACTCCTACAATGAAGAGAAAGAAAGGCATAAAAAAATGTACTAGAGTACACCCATTCCAAGGTGATTGACAGATTTGCGGCCATTCTTCCCTTGCATCATCCACCAAAATCATTACATGCACAAAATTTCATATCGTCATTTTAGGAATTAATTGAACTTGTTATACAATGAAAGCTTAAATCACACAGAATCGTATTTACGTGGTAAAACCTTTCACAAGGGAACATCTATGGGGCAATGAAATTTGGTTTTATTATGTTCAAGGGAAAATTACAACAACCAACATGTACATCCTTCCAACCCTTCAACCCTGAACATCTATCAGCATATATGGCTTACAACAATTACATACAATAAATGTTCCTCTAACAAACATCTATGTTTAGTTAATTTGTCTCAACTGAAGGTTGAATGCTAGTATCTAAAAACACCCACATTCCTTGTTGCGAAATTTGTTGGCACTATTCAACAATCTCCACCTTAACAACAATTTACCTGAATATCATGCCCAGATTTATTCATCACCTTTTCTGAAATCCAACAGAAGCCAAACACCATCGCAACTTCTCTAACAGTATTGGTTTTGTTAGAATGTTCGCACAATTCTCTTTTGTATGGAATTTTTCCAGAGCCACTCCTCTTTCATCAATAACCTGTCTTACAAAATGATATTTAATAGGAATATGTTTTGTCTTATTGTGATAAGCTAGATTTTTAGCCAAATGAATTGCACATAGACTATGACGGAAAAAATTTAACTTGTCCCACATCCTTCCAAACTCACCCAGTAAACCTTTTAACCAAATTGATTCTTTGCAAGCATGTAGACCAACTACATATTTTTCCTTTCTAGTGGATGAAGCAACAATATTCTGAAGATTTGACATCCAACTAACATCTCCACTTGCAACAGTAAAGACATATTGTGAAGTTGATCTCCTCTTGTCCAAATCACGTGCAAAATATGAATCGACATATCCGCAGAGTAAATCATTACCACTGTTATAGGTGATACAATAATTAATTGTTCCCTTCAAATACCGAAACACCCATTTCATCGTTGTCCGATGCTCTTTTCCTGGATTTTCCATGTATCAACTGAGTACAACCACTGCATGTGAAGTATCTGGTCTTGTAATAACCATCGTATACATTAGACTCCCTACTACATTAGTGTATGGTACATGAGACCTATTATCCTTTTCTTCATTAGTACTAGGAACAGATTTACCGACTTAACGAGAACTGTGACCTTAAAACTAGAACTCTGACCCCAAAAACCTTTACTTTTTCATAAAAAACATGAAAATCAACCCCCAAATCAAAAAGTGGTGCTACGGGTAGCACCATTTTTTAAACGAGATCAAAACTACAACATTTTTCAAACATGGCCTTCAAAACTCAGACAGTAGCTCAAAAAAACCTTAAAATCAACACCTAAAAAAATGATACAATTTTTTTTTTTTTTTTCAAAACATTAAAATTTTAGATAATTTGAAATCATATTTTTAGCAGTTGGTACCATTAAAATCAAAACCTCAAAATCAACCATCAAATTGAAAATTGATTCTAACGGTAGCACCCATTCTAAAATTGGGGTATGAAAATGACACATTTTTATAAAGTGGTAAAAGAACTCATCATTATTGTAAACAAAATCATAAAACCAAGCCTTAAATGCTTACTTTTTAAATCTTACTTTATCACTCAAAGCACAAGGTAATACATAATGCCATGAAAATATACACTATACTTTAAAATTCAACATCACTTTTTAATATTTTTTTTAATTTTAATATAAATAAATATATACAAGTTACAGTGAATGAAACATAAATTATTTCTTAAAAGTATTGCTATATTGTCCATATTCAAAACATATGAGCTAATTTTTTTTATTATAGTCCCCATAATAAAAACATATAATTCATAAAACATAAAAATGATTCATAACTTCATGTAAGATCATATGTAAGTTCAATGCTCATTTTTAGTTACCATACAAACATCATATGGATAAAAAATACATAGTGTTTCATACACTTATTCAGATTGACTAATGGATTCTGAAATACCATCAGAGTCTACATTGTTTTTAGATGAATGATTGGATGAAGATGTATATGATCCATACTCTTCTCTATTTTCGTTGAATGCACCATCTGAGTCTACATGCATACCCAACATTTTAGATGTCAAAATCTTTTTAGATATACAACTAGGTTCAACGGACTCCCATGTTGCATTTATTTCTTGTGGCAACAACCTCTTGACAATCTATGTTGTCTTGGAGTGAAGAGTTCCTCTCTTTGTCAAATTGAAGTCATAAACAAGTATGCCAACATCATCTAATTTTAATAGGTCAATGCGACAATGAGTTGTGCTTTGACCCTTTCTTTTTCTCTTTCTATTGACATTTTTCTCAATCACCATTTCTGGCTTGAACACACCATTGAATGGGTGTTTACTTGTTGCATATCAATGCACTTCAATTGAAATAACATCATCATTTTATTTCTCAATCTTTATAACCTTTGCAATACATAATGGATAACCAGGTGGATCTTAAGTCGCTACCCTCCTTAATATTTTGTATTGAACCCTTGTAAAGGTCTTCCATGGCTTCACGTTTTTCACGTGACCTTTTTGAACCAATATACATTTATCTTTCCTATGCTTGCGTAAACTCAATAACACCTTGAGATTCTTGTTGTTCAACAATGTTTGTTTCTTCAGATTCATTTGGCATATTTTGTGGCCAATGAAATGGAGTCTTCAACAATGTATCTTCATTTTTTGAGCTTGAAATTATGTCACTTTGAATATTGAAAAAAAACTCCCACCAAACAAAATCAACAACATCAAAGTACTCATATGTATCTTTAATGGATTTTTTTTATTTTTTCTAGACATTCATAATAATATACATCTCTATTACGCCTCTGTGCATTATGGATTTCAACAACTGATTGTAAAAACAATAACTTTGATGCAAATATTGGACGATCTGGAATGAAATTAAAAAATGCTAAACCTGATGAAGGCCCCCATTCTGCAGTAGTTGAATACTTCTTCCCCCCTATAATTGTTTTCCCATAATATTTTTTGAAACAAAATTGATGTTGGAAGCTAATGTCATTAAGTTTATCAATACATTTTTCTTCACGATGTGATCCATGAATAAATATTTTCATGTCAACAATTTCATCTAATATATGAAAAACTAGCTCTGGAATGTATGCTTTCTTAATATATTCAATCAATGATGGTAGGATTCCAACATTTTTCCTCTTCAATGTTACTGAAAAACGACTGAACATTTGATCAATATGATCATGAGTGTTTCCAACAATAAGGAAACCAACTTTCACCTTTTGAAAGATTCCCAATTCAACAAGCATGCTTAGATATCAAAACACATTTTGATTTTTATTTTCACGACTAGTGTTGTCGAACTGTAGATATAGAACTTGAGAAAGATTTACAGACCAGTGAGTGAGCACATGATGAATTATGGTGATGGTCATATTTTCATCATTATGAATATTTGGAGATGTGAAGTTAACCCTTGGACACATTTTTCCATTGAAAACCATACAACCAACCAAGTGAAATTGAATGAAACTCTCTTCCTGTAATTTTTTTGGTTTACGGAAAAAATGTGGTAGAAGTGTTTTCTTCTAGTCCATGCCATCAATTATCATACCTAAATATTTGTTTGGAGCATCATAACTGTTACAGAATATTTCCCCTGCAGACAGGTGAAATATCCCTTGGTTTCCTAGACCCCTATTACCAAGGCAGAAAAGTACAAGGGGTTTTTATATTCCTTTTATATCTAACTCAACTAATTGAATAAGAAGAAGAAAAGTATGACATACCTTATTCCAGCGATTATCTTCTATGCTCCAATCCTCGGGCTTGATTTCTAATCTCCTTAAGGAAGATCAGATCATGTGAAGAACAACAAAGATACCTTTCTTCTACTCTATATAATTAACTAAATAGATCTATCTATGAATAATGAACAACAATAGACAAGTAGATGCGATAATACACATTCTTGAAGGAAATAGGCCAAGTATATTAATTAGAGAGCCCAAAGAAGATACTTATAATTTGAATTTGAAGATGCAACAACTCCTCCAGGATCTCCTTTTCCAACCCTTGAATGAACAATGTAAGATCATAATAACGATGATATTATTGATTTCTTCCCCCTCTTCTACCATGGAAATACCTCCAATTTATAGGATTTTAGAGGCTCAACTACCTTGAGTATTTTTGGAATTGGTTGAGGATATGACTCCATAGGTTGTGATTCTTTTCTAAGATGGAGCCATAGAGTAGGATTCGAGCCAGAAAAACTGCCAACCTTCAGAGTTGTCCCTTAGAAGAAGGTGGGATTTACCTTGATTCCCTCAACCAACAACGACGCCTCCGTAAAGCTGCAGATAGGGTGTTGTGGTTCCACCTTATCATGGTTTAGGGAGCGCTGACACTCCCTAAGCATAGGCAGGGAGCACCAATATTCTTAAATGTCCAAAAGATGGTCAAAATCTTAGGTAAAAAGGTGTGTTTTGACTGCCAAATGATGGGGCTTTTTCTTCCAACATGATTTCAGATTTTTGGCAAGTGTTTTTACGGTGGCGATTGAGTTGTGAAATTTACTAAAAATGTATAAAGCATGTTACAACACTTGAGACAGTTTGAGTGTGACACTTACGACACTTGTGATACTTAAGATATGACGTTTGTGCCACATGCGACACCTGAAATGTGAAATTTGTGACACATGTGACACATTATGTAAGTGTGGAAATTTGACATGTAACAGATTCCCCCCCAGAGTGTGAAGTCAGAAGAAAAAATGGATGGCCGAAACACTTTATAGATCATTCAACGCAAAGGTGGTGGAGTCGGAGAACCTAGTAGAAGCTGCAAACAATCATCAAACAATATTAATATTCATTTCATTTTTGAGGTAGGCATACCTATGCTCGGAATATAAATGACTCAAAGCATGGTCATCAACCAATACACTGCAGATCCATAGTGATATTGACTAAAGAGATGGCCACCAAAGATACAACGTGGATCCATTTCTCCATGATAATATATGATGACATCCATGAAAGAATACATAGTGCAGCTACAATATGACAAGAACATAGCCACATACAAATGCAAAGTGGATCTATGTATATCATTCAAATGATATCCATCACAACCTGGGAAAAGTACATAACATGGTGAGTACTCAACCTAGGGTCTTCGTCTCGATACCAAAATAGTACAATTCTATCCATGTGAATAAATGTTTTGATGTCGAACACAGTAGAAGCCGATTGATTACTGGTCATTGATGTATATCGTTAATAAGCACAAGGGAAATCACCAATGATGTCAATGATTCCCAAGGTACCTATAATACATTCCAACAAAAGTGAATAATGAGATGAAGTTGAATTTTTTTTGAATCAATAGATCATGGGTCATTGATGTAAACCCACTGTCGAAAGTGAGGAGGTATTCCATTGAGGCATGCAAGTTCCAAGGTATTGATGTGTTTCTAAGTCAAAATCCCAGATAATGTGCTAAATTCAACAAGAAAAGACTCATCAAAGGAGGGCCTTGATGTATCCCTCATCATCGACATGAAATAGTCATAGGAAAGTGATGAGATGGTGAATATGGACTGACACAAGAATATAAACTGGTAATATTGTATATGATTGATCTGAAGTGCAAAACTTCCCTTGAACAAAAGAACTGGAACAACAAAAGACTTGACAACTTTGAATCATTTGAGAAAATGACCAAAACATAGTGCGACAATGACTGGGGCACTCTTTGGGTGAGCTGAAGGAGTAACAAGACTCGAAATATTGGTGTGACTCAGGGGAGATAAAAATAACCAAGTGTAAGGTGAGACACAAACATGTTCCATGTTCAAGGGAGACAACAACAAATCCCTTATAGGTTTCAAGACACTCGACCTACTTCCTTCAATTTTTCCCCCATCCAGATAGATGAGTACCTCTTTCTTGTTTATTTAGCATGAGGATGATAACATGTGCTCGGTATAACATACCTTTGGTAAGTTCCTCTTTCTATTTTTAACAAATTGGAAGAAGTAAGGGTTCGTCCCCATATGGGCCCCTCAATGTATGGTTTTATGAGTCCATAGAAGGAAAAATCGGTTGTTTTTCATGTTTAGGGAGTTTGAAAATAACTTAAAGAAAACTTCATAGATGTTATTTTACATAATTTTAGTTGCCAAGGCATGAAAAAGAATAAAATAATTCAAAGGAGAACTCTTCTAACCAAAGCGACCAGAGTATTCATTTTTCATAGTTAGTCTGTTGGGATCGAAAAAGGGTTAAACTATAGCCTAAAAAATGACTCTTCATTATTATATCGAGCTCGAAGAATAATGAAGCATGCTCAAATGGATTACAAGGTTACCAACAAATTCCACCTCCTTAATTTCTTATATTAAAAAGACATTCTAGGCAAAAAATAGTGAGTAATTTCTTAAAAACCAATGGAAATTATTGAAAAATATCAAATAAAATGAAATTTCAATGTGAAAAAGGTTTTAATAAAACTAGTTGGAAAGGTGGTTAAAAGTAATTTGGGTGAAAAACTAGTTCATTTCACTTTTTACTTTCACCTGCCTCTTTCACTTGAGTTTTTTCCCATTTGGAGCAGTTTTACTTCCTTCAATTTTTCCCCCATCTAGATAGATGAGTACCTCTTTCTTGTTTATCGAGCTCGAGGAGGATAACATGTGCTTGGTATAACTTACCTTTAGTAAGTTCCTCTTTTTTGGCACAGGGGCAGACCCAGAGTTCTGCACCAACAAAACCCTAACTACTGGTCCTTTAGGAAACACTTGCAAAGCAGATGAAGTCTCACCCGAGGTAGAGGCAGCGGGGGTTGTAGGACTCAAGTGTCTACAACCTAGATGGGACATCGATCTATGATCACAATGATTTAACATAGCACTTATCAGTTAATATTCATTAGTCTTTAATCCTTATTCACATCGCAGGTAAAACCCTAATTACAGAACAACGCAGTATTCGACAAGATCTATTACATACAAGCACTTAGCATATAGAAATAGATCAGATCTAGCATTCATTCATATCACTAAGCATTAAAATAATCTAGAATAAGAACTAAGAAAATAAATACACAACCACATGAACAACATAGCACAAAGCACCATAACACATGATATACGTGGTTCACCCCCATCGTGGGGCTACGTCCACCAAATCTTCTTCTTCTTTATTATCTTCTCTCAATCTTCGTACATGCAGAGAGCCACAAAACCAACTCCGCATAGGATAGAAGATCTGCGCGCACCTCGCTAGATCCTCTTTCCCCAATATAGGTCACAACACAGATCCTTCTTACACAATCCACACAAAATCTCTTACAATCACTTGCACTTAGCTCTACAAGTCTTAACACATAGTATGCCCAAAGCCTCTAGTTATGCACTAAGCCGATTCTACTAGTTCTCTCTTTCTTACATCACCTAGATATCTATTTATACATTACAAATGGGGCCTAAACATGGGTAAAACCATGGGCCAACATCCCATACCCGTTACATAAACCCTAAACCCAAAAATCCCACAAAAGGGGGTGAGATCTTGCGATCTCCTCTTCGCCTGGCGCTTTGTCTTCGACTGGCTTGTTGAAGTCCCAAAAATGGTCAAACATGACCAAGGTTCTCCAAAACTTGGTTGAGGGCCAACAGGCCCCCAAGACTCACTTGTGACTCATCCCAGGTCACTCTTATCTGGGCAAATCTTCTTAGAATGCCTCGATCTTGGCTCGAGCTACTTCGACCGGCTACTTCACCAGAGCCTCCTACTCGACAAACTCCTGAATGACTTTCTCAGTCACTAGTGCTTCCAATCGTTGTTCCACCGTGGTGACTACTTGTTCTAGTTGTGCGCCTTGTCCTTCAATCTCCTGAAAAAGTGTGTAGGTTTCATCTTGCACTGGCTGTAGCCTCTGGGTCACTTCCATGACTTTACTCTGGATGGCATGGACTTGTTGTTGAACAGTGCGATGTTCCTGAGACTTTTTCATCCTCTCGATTGCTAACAACGACTTCAACTATTATTGTACTGTCGCTGCTTTTTTCTTTTCCTCCTGGAGTTGTGACTCCAATGTCCTTAGTTCTGGGTCCTTTGCAAGGTGCTCATAGGTATGTGCACTTAGACTGCTTAATTCCTTGCATTCTAAGTCCAATGCCTTAATTATTTCGACTACACTCCGAGTAGTTTCTTCCCTCTAATTGCGCACTTCCTGCGGAGTGCTTGGCACGACTTGTAGTTCCAGTTATGCCACTCTTGTTTGAAGTTTCTTAATAGCGTCATCGAGCTTCTCCAATTCACTCTCCACTATGTCTTCTTCTATCTATGTGAGGCCCGTCACAGAGTGAAGTTCTCTAGTGACTGCTTCTTTAACTCCAATCTGCTCTACGAGCAACTTCTCTTTTTCCTTCTGGATCTGTGCTTTATCCTTTGCAAACTTCGCCTGGAGGTCATCTTTCTCTTTCTGCGTAACCCGACGTTGTTCTAGGGATTTTTCTTTTTCTTTCTTTAATGCCTCTGTGGCCTGCTCCTTTTCCTCCTAGACTCGATGAAGGTGAGCCTCTATCGAGTCTACTAATTTGTGTAGTTGGGTAGACTCATCTCCTACTTTTATGTCCCCTGCTAGCAACAACGCAGTAGACACTACGTGGATCGAATAAAGAGCCTATTGTACCCCTTTGAGCTCCACCTCAATCCTGTCAAACATTGTCTTATGTTTGGTTCCACTTCGTTGCAAAATGTCCTCTAAGGTATATGATACAGCGACGATGATGACGTTAATATCATCTACCGTGAGCATAGTTTGAAATGGAGGTTTATTTACTTTTGACTTCTTTCGCGATGAAGGTTTCTTCGGGGAACCGTTTATTTTCTTGGATGTATTAGCCTCCATGATGGGATCCTTAAGTGCTGTTACTTTGCCATGTTCTTGTTTTTTTTCTTCCCCTTCATCCTCTTCTTTGTCTACTTCGTCACCTCCTCCTCCTTTAGGCGAATCTGGTGTATTTTCCTTTGATGTCTTGCTCAATTCTTGTACCTCTTCCTTATTTTTCTTCCTGCTATTGCTGGGTGCATTGTATTCTTCTCGGGTGACTACAGGACTTCCGATGAGGTCGGGTTCGGAGATTTCTGTCTGTCCGACCGGTACAAGGAAATCTGCAGGCCATTCCTTGGTTATTTATTCCATTTCCTCCTCTGTGAGTTTGTAATAGGACTGGATCTCTTCCTTGTGTTCATCCCCACGCACATTGATGTAAATGAAATGCCTATCTATGTGGAACTTTGCAAGTGGCCTGAACCTGTGCAGGGTATTTGGCGTCATGTGAGGGAAATATTCGATTTCCCTCTTCAGCTGTAAATAATATGTGTGGAACACTCCATTGGATTGCCATTGTTTTTCCATGTCGCTTGAATACCAAAGCATAGTGAACTTTGCAACCATTGGTTTGAACGACTCATTTTCAGGGAAGGTCTCTTCTTCTGGCATATCCCAAGCAATGAAGGAAATGAGAATCAACAACCAACTAAAATGAAACGTGTAGCCCTGGTGCTGTGCTTCGTAGAAATATTTCTCCAATTGGTTGACAAGGTAGCTCACCCAGTTCATTTGCATCCCTTTGACGCATTTTCTTGCGAGGTCGACGAAGAACCCCATGACCTGCGTTGGTCTGTTTTTCCTGATGAGCTTGCCAATGATCAACTGGGAAGCTAGGAGCACTGTGCCATTTTGGATGGAGGCTACCTTGTAGCCCCGTTTCCCTTTCTCTACATGGTCGTAGGTTTATTTTATGTGTTGTGCCAGGGCACAATCTCCAACCTTCCTTGGGTAAAAATCCTGAGGGTCGGGTCCTTGCATGCTTAATCTGGTGATCCAATGGATCATCGCTGGATCTACTGTGATACATCGATGCAACCATAGGTAACCACCATGGTAGCATGACAGGAGGAGTTTAATGCAAATGTTAACCTCCTGATGTCTACCGAAGTGTGGTATCTTCATCACATTGAGGATGGTCGATCTTGCGATGTCCATGGTCCATGGTTGGGGGATTATCTTCAACTTCTTGCTTGTTGTCTTGGTCAAGTACTTGTGTGGTGTGAGCATGCCATAGTTCTTGTGGTATCCTAAGTTAAAGTCATTGATCTTTATTGTCATAATTTGTCCTAATTGAAATCCAACTATGCGTATCCCCTTCGGGAGGTATGTAGTAATCAGTGTATAGTTGAAGTCCCTCAGGACACTATCACGACTAACCGTGCCGGCCAGAGGTGGGGTATAGTTGGGCAGGATTGATGGGATGAGCTTTGTGTTTTCCAAGTCGTTGTGATGCTTTCTTCTCTTCTCTGTCGTAGTTTGGGAGGGCCCATATCGACGTGCACTCGATGGGGATGCTTGCACGCTTCTTGTCGACGAGGCCTATACTCCTGCGAACAAGACCCTCTCAGCCATGAGGCCTATGAGGATCTCTTCAAAGGATTTCTCTACTATGCTAAGGTCACTTGACATACATGCTCGAGATCAGATATCTAGGGTCGGTGAATAAACAATCAAGGTAGCATAATGGATGGCGAGGTTACAATAAGCATTGTGAAAAAGTGATTAGTTCTCTGTGGGCTCAGATAATCACAATTGGAAAAAGTGTCCACGGTGCTACATTCGATGGGATAAATAGCTAACATAGTAACAAAMTCCTCCAATGGGCASTAATGCCTCAATCAATACAATTCCATCCGTTATGGTGCAGTCCCAACAGTCCAATGGCGAACACTCTGAMAATAACTGCATTTCTAGCCATTATGGAGCATCGCTCTAATGGTCAGGATGCCTCCAACAGTCATATTTATTTGTCCTGGCTAAGTGATAATCTAGGTTGTCCCACGATTTCRGYGTGGTTCTATTTCTGCAAGTCTTCCTTCTGCGAAGTCCTCTATGGGACCTCCTGCAATTTTTCTAGCTTTGCTTTCTTCTCACTAAGCTTTCTACCCTTCTTTCCTGTGATCTGCGTCTCTAGATTCCTCTTTCCATTCTTGTTCTTATCCTTTCTTAGCATAGTAACTTCACACTATTGAGGATATTTCACAGGGTTCGAGGATAATACTTCTTCTCTTACTGTTTCTGGAGTAGGTTCTTTACTCTCCTGCATGGATAGGTTCTTTAAGCCTTCTTGTGTTGTTGCAACTTCGACAACTAAGTCTCTAGTCCTCAGTTGCTTCGACATGTCCTCTTGTTCTTCTATTAAGTGCGTTATTCTCTTATCCATAAAATCCCTTAATTCTTGTTTTACTTGTTCTATAGCTTCCTCTTCTTCTCTCCTTTGGATCTGATCTCTCTCAATCCAAGTATTTCCTAACAAAAGTGAAAAGGGAACATTATTCTCAGTAAACTTAATGACCTCAAATTCTTCTTCTATCGATGTTCCATGAGAAACCATAGGTACATGGGCAAGTATTCCACATAGGGTTATCAACTTTCCTTTAAATGATCTTATTCCTCCCAATGAAGGAATCATAGCAGGATTTCCTAAGATTTCCCAAGTACTTTCTGTCATAATTTTCACCTGTCTTTCTGCATCCAATACACAGTCTATGTCGAAGTCTCCTATTCTTGTTTCTATGCACTCTTTCTCTTTTAAAATCTCTGATAAACTGATGTCTCTGTGATCATTCAAGGTTTCTTTCATATGCAATAATATAGCCTCTAATTCTTTCTGGTTCTTTAGCATATTCTTAGTCTCTTTACCTTCCTCGTGGTTTTCTTGTCTTATGTTCATCTTCTCAACTTTAGCAATCATTCTAGGGAAATCTAAAACTTCATGTCTAGTAGCTTTACAACAAAGGAAAATAGGACTCCTACCAACACATTTCTTAGCAAGATGTCCCGGTCTTCTGCAATTATAACATAATGTCAATCCTCTCTTTCTCTTAAACGATCCCCAACCTTTCTTGTATTGCACACTGGGATCACACTGATAGACCTGCAAAAAATTCTTTCTAGGATCTTGCATCCACTTGTTAGTCCAAAAATTCTTTCTATGCATAGGGATAACGTATCTTTCACTATTTTTATCAGATCTATTCATATAATATCTTCTTTCTTCTAGTTGTGCCCTAGTTTTCAGACTAGGACAAAATTTATCAAATATACCTAGATCCATTCTTTCGAAACAAAACTTTTCACTTATCTTACCTTTATTAGAGAACAAATTTTAAGATATTACGTCTTTTTTCAGATCAAACTTCTCTTCTTATCACAACGCTTCACAAGTTAAGTAGAGTATTGCACACTAGGGAAATAGAGCTATGCACAAAGCTTTCTCTTTTCCTTAGTTCCCAGCAATCACAGTTTCAGGTCTTGACAACAGAACCATTTTTTGGCACAGGGGCAAACCCATGGTTCAACGCTTCAACAGTGCACCAAAAAAAACCTAACTATTGGCCCTTTCGGCAACACCTAGGAAGCAGATGAAGTCTCACTCGAGGTAGAGGCAGGGGCGGTTGTAGGACTCAAGTGTATACAACCTAGCTAGGACACCGATATGTGAGCACAATGCTTTAACAAAGAACTTAGCAGTTAAAATTCATTAGTATTTAAACCTTATTCACATCACAGGTAAAACCTTAATTACAAAACATCACAGTATTCGACAAGATCTAGCACATCCAAGCACTTAACATATAGAAATAATCATATCTAACATTCAGTCATATCACTAAGCATTAAAAATTCATCCAGAATAAGCACTAAGAAAATAAATACACAACCACATGAAAAACATAGCACAAAGCACCATAACACATGATATACATGGTTCACCCCTGGCACGGGGCTATGTCCACCAAGTCTTCTTCTTCTTTATTATCTTCTCTGAATCTTCGTACATGCATAGAGCCACAAAACCAACTCTGCATAGGATAGGAGATCTGCGTGGACCTTGCCATATCCTCCTTCCTTGAGATAGGTCACAACACAAAGCCTTCTTACATAATCCACACACAAGCTCTTACAATCACTTGCACTTAGCTCTGCAAGTCTTAACACATAGTATGCACAAATCCTCTAGTTCCGCACTAAGTTGATTCTACTATGTCTCTCTTTATTACATTGCCTAGATATCTATTTATACATTACAAATGGGGCCTAAACATGGGTAAACCCATGGGCCGATGTCCCATACCTATTACATAAACCCTAAACCCAGAAAGCCCACAAAAGGGGGTGATATCCTACGATCTCTACATCGTTTGGTGCTTCATCTTTGACCAACCTTTCGAAGTCCCAAAAATGGTCAAACACGACCAAGGTTCTCCAAAACTTGGTCGAGGGCCAACACTCTTTCTATGTTTAATGAACTGGAAGAAGTAAGGGTTCATCCCCAAATGGGTGCCTCAATGTATGGTTTTACGAGTCAATAGAAGGAAAACTTGATTACTTTTCATGTTTAGGGAGTTTGAAAATAACTTAAAGAAAACTCCATGGATGTTATTTTTCATAATTTTAGTCTCCAAGGCCCTAAAAAGAAAAAAATAATGCAAAGGAGAACTCTTCTAACCAAAGTGGTAAGAGTATTCCTTTTTCGTATTATTCTGTTGGGACCGAAAAAGGGTTAAACTATCGCCCAAAAGATGACCCTTCATTGTTTTATCGAGTTCGAAGAATAACGAAGCATGCTCAAATGGATTACAAGGTTACCAAAAAGTTCCACCTCCTTAATTTCTTGTATTAAAAAGACATTCTAGGAAAAAAATCGTCAGTAATTTCTTAAAAACCAACGGAAATTATGGAAAAATATCAAATAAAATGAGATTTCAATGTGAAAAAGCTTTTAATAAAACTAGTTGGCAAGGTAGTTTAAAGTAATTTGGGTGAAAAACTAGTTCATTTCACTTTTTTCTTTCACCTACCTCTTTCACTTGAGTTTTTTCCCATTTGGAGCAGTTTTTCTGGCATCGATTGCGGGAGCTCTGGGCCACCGTTCTTCATTCTGTTTAGACCAGGTTGGTAGTTTAATCCCATTCTTTCATTTCCAAGTCGTTTTTTTTTCCTTTTCATGCATGTTTTGGCTGGTTTGGTCCCTTTGGAAACCTCCATGGTGCACTATCAGGGAAACACTCCCTTGAGCTATTAGGGGGGGCACCACTCCAGATATCRGTGCCTTGGTGCCTTTAAAAATGGCACACTGACGCTCTAAAGTGGCTAATAGTGGCATGCCACATGTAAAACAAAAACATTGACTTGTGTTTTGGCTTATGAAAAACAATTTTTTGGCTTGGTATTTTAATCAATGATTCTGAATGTTGTTTTGAAGGGTTTTCATTGCCAAAATGCTTGAGTGGAAGGAAAGAGAGCACGAAGGTGTTGATATTGCTACATTGCAAGACCCTCAAGCAAGGGAAGTGCTCCAAAATTGTGGCTTACTGAAATTTTTCAAGGTACAAAATATGTAGAAAGAGACTCTTCTCCTTCAACAACTGATTGGGTTATGGGATGCCAATGAGAAGGAMTTTCGAGTGGGATCTCAAATTTTAGAGATTAAGAACAAGTATGTGTATTTTATGATGGGGATCTCTATAAGAACAACAACCATCATCTCTTCCATCCCATGGGCTACACCATTGCAAGAAGATGACTACAAAACACAACACTGTAGGCCAGTATCCCACAAGAAAGATTATAGGATTGTGATTAATGATATCAGAGATCTTCCACTACGATATATCCTATTCACAATCACCAAAATGGTAGGAAGCACCAATCCTCATATGGCTTCCAAATCATAGATGGAATACGTAGTTGAGTGCCTTGAGCCAAAAATCTTCAATTAGTGTGTAGGATTTTTAACAAATGTTAAAGATCATATTTCCATATGTAGGATGGGGAGGCATAAACAATTTGGGTATGGATCCTTTTTGGTATCATTCTCCCTAGAATGAATACCCATGATGCATTCGAGGATTTATTTGATAGAGAATCTAGTATATGAGCCTCATATGGAGAGGTGGACTACTATGTCACCTCGATTGGGGAACGAGCCTTCATAGTTTTCATTCACCGCTAATTTCTTTGCATGGTGGAGGGGGAAGATTGTGATGATAAAAGCCTATCCTTTTGCTGGGGTGGACTTTAGAGGTATTGCAAATATGGTGCTCCCTAAAGGAGTATAGTGGGATGCATTAGGCAAATTAAAAAATCATGACCTTGCAAAAAGTGTTTATTTTTATTTGTATTTTATAATATATATATATATATATATATTGAGGTACAATGAAGGATCTAAACATGTTTTTTTCATCATGCAGACAGAGGGATGGCTCGTTCATTCGAAATGTCACTATTTGGATGACATGACAATACCCAGGTAGCAAAGGCAGATGGTGGATCTGAGAGACTCAGTGAGGTAGAAAGGAATCTCAGGGGGATTACCATGGGTGTCCCATATATGAGATTACAAGATGTTCCTTTACACCTGCATAGGCATACATTGGGTGTACCAACGAGTCTCAACCATCTGCTACGACAAGTAGCTAGAGAAGTGGTGTGCTACCATGAGCACAACGTAGTACAGGGAAACGAGTAGAGTTTTCTGTAGTCTTGCTATGATGATGGATAGGAATAGTAGCCCACATTTTTCCCTTCCATGTACTTTTTGGACGATATCATTGGAACAATTTTGTTATATATATATAAAATTTTTGTCTCAACTTTTTATGTTACAATGATGTGATGTTTTAATATTTTGTGTTCATGCTTTGTAATCTTGAATATTTATCTATGTGTGATATGCCAATCCAACATGTAATTTTCTAATGAATCTGTAATGACATTAAGTTCTCTTGGTATGTGTTGGTATTCTATGTAAGTTAAAAAAACCTTTCGAGACAGTGAACCCTCAAGTAGATATGTAGAAATATTGGATTGTGTATGGCATAAATGTGATTAAGTTGACAAACCTCAAGTTGTGAATCAAGACGAATGATTATTCGAGATATTTCAAGAGAGATGGCCTTGTTCAAAAGTCCAATAACGACGTGATATTCTGCAACATGATTGTTTGTAGGTCCAAGACAACTCCCTCCTGAACTCACCAACTCACCAGAATGGTAGATGGTCCAAGCTGTAGAATCTAAGTTCTGGGTATGTCGGATAGCACCATCTGCAAATCCAAAATGTATAGGGAAATAAGCTGACATCTACGCATTCAAGAAAAACGAAGGGTATAATAAGATAAGGATGAAACAAATCTCGTTCATGCAAAAGTAAAAACACACCAAATTAAAACATATAGTACAATAATGTACAAAGCACACATGCAAGATTTCTTAAGAATGATACTTTTTCAAGTAGAGCCCGTTGTGAGGCTCACCAAGAGGGATTCCATCATAATCAATTAGCTCATAGGAACCTCTTCATAGCAGATGATTTATGACGTAAGGTCCATGCCAAATAGGCTCTAATTTCCCTGCTCCAAGTTTATCATGGACTTGTTCATAGAGCAGGACCATATCTCCTTCTTCGAAAATGTAAGGTCGAACAGACTTATCATATTGGGTTTTGATGTGTTTTTGATATGTCTCGTTAATGAGAGAAACATCATGATGGGTTTCATCCAAATTCATTAGATACAAGAAATTTTCTTCTTTGGTAGAGGTGTTGGGCAGGAGCTCTATGACTAGTTTTAGGGATGGAATATTGCATTCAATCGACAACACTAATTCTATCCCATATACCAACTGGAAAGGTGTGAATCCAGTGGCAGTTTTAACTGAATTCCAATAGGCACAGAGTGATGAGAAGAGATGCAAATTCCAATTGGTTTTTTTCACACCCACCATGCATTGAAGCATGGTTTTCAGGACCTTGTTTATGGATTCAACTTGTCTATTGTCTTGAGGATAGTATGGGGATGAATTTTCATGTCAAAAACCCAATTTGGCATGCAACTCACTCATCATCTAATTTTGGAAATGGGATTTGTGATCAATTACGATATCTCGTGGGACTCTAAATATGGTGATGATGTTATTAAATACAAAAAGTGTTGCAGTTTGGACATCAATTAGAAATGTAGGCATAGCCTCAACCCATTTAGTAAAATAATCGACTGCAATGATAATATAACCATATACCCAAACTGAGGTTGGCTTACATAGCATAAAATCAATGCCTCATTTTGAAAAGGGGCTGATGACGACGATTGGATGGAGCGAAGCAGGGTGGGTATGTGATTTCTTTTGAAAGATTTGAGAGGGTGGGATTTTTTTAATGACCTCAATACAATATTTGAAAATGGATGGCCAAAAATATCCCGCACATAATATCTTATGGGATGTGGCCAACCCAGAGAGATGACCACATCAATCTCCTAAGTGACAGTCATTTAAAGCACGCTCATCCTCTTCATGGGTTATGCAACAACGCAGGACAATATCAATACCGCGGTGATATAAAGTGTCACCAACAATGAGGTAGTATTTTGAATGATGTGTCATACGATGTCGTTCTTCACGCAAAATGTCTGGCTAGAACCTTTGGGTTTGGATATATAAATGAATGTCTCCATATTAGGGATCAGACATATTGATAAGGAACAATGACTCATCAAGGAGGGAATCAATGGGCTCAATTTCCTCATCGGTGTGGGGAAGATCACAAATTAATTCGGTGAAAACCAATGATTTTTTTGGATTTGGTAAACTCGAGATCAAATTCTTGAGGAATGATGAACATTGATGATCCATTTTGAATATTTCCTCCCTAGTACTTGATGAGTCAAGATATGGTAAATGGGGTTTGAGTTAGCAATAACCATGGTAGTGAAAAGTAAGATGTAGTGTCGAAATATTTGGACAACGATGACTGTTGCCAAAACCAACTTTTCAACATGTGAATATCAAAGTTCAAGACCTAAAAGGCTCTTACTTAAATAATATATCACATGTTCTGCACCACTGTCGTCCTCTTGAACTAACACCATGGTGTTAGTGGAGGCGACCAAGTAAAGGATGTAATCTCTCATATATTTAGGGGGGTGTAACAAGGGTGTAAGATTTAAATCATGTTTGAGAGCATCAAATGAGGGTTGAGAAATATCATCCCAGATGAAAGGGACATCCTTTTGCATCAGTCTCATGAATCCTTTTGTGATTTCTGTGTAATTGCAGATGAAACAACATATAAAGTTTTCCTTCCCTTTCAAACTTTGGAGTTGAGTAATGTTGTTGGGAGGAGGTAAAGTGAGGATAAATTTATCTTTTAAAGGATCCACCCTAATCCCATATTTGGATACCACGTAGCCTAGGAGTCTCCCTGATTCGACATAAAAAATGCATTTGTTTGGATTCAAACGTACGTTGTAATGTCGAAATCTAAGAAAGATTGTTCTTAGATGACCAATATGATATTTTTGATGAGCCTAATGAGCTGGCAAGTCATCGAGGTAGGGCTCAACAATATGCTAGATATCATGGAAAGCATATGACATGGCCCACTGGAAAGTGGCTCCTGCATTTTTAAGGCCATAGGGTAATTTACGATATGAAAAATTCCCCCATGGGAAGATGAAGGTTGTTTTGTGTTGATCAACTGGTAATATATATATCTGGTTATAATCCGAGAAGCCATCCATAAAAGAAAAAATTACGCTTCCAACACAATTATCGATTATTTGGTTGATGAAGGGCGTAAGGTAATTGTCTTTTGGAAAATCCTTATTGAGATCCTTGTATTCGACACAAAATCGAATTTTCCCTGGTTTCTTTGTGATCAGAACAATGTTGGAAACCCATTCGGTCAGAGGTACGAGGTAAATGAAACCAGATTTCAATAATTTTCTACTTCTGCCTTTATTGTCATAGTTTTCTTAGGATGTACAGGGATAAGTTTCTGTCATACAGGTTTAAATCCAAGGTAAGTTTTGATTTCATGCACTATGATTGAAGGGTTGATCCCTGGCATTTCTTCGCAGCTCCAGGAAAAAATATCACAGAATTCCTTAAACAAGGTAGTGTAATTTTGAATTTCTTTTGTTGAACAATTTGCACCTAATTGTATGTTTTCGACGAAACCTTCATTTTCTGATATGTCTACACTGATATGTTTCCTAAATTTCCTTTGGATATCATATATTGAGTGAGTATCGGAGATTGAGGATTCTCAAAAATATCATATGGAAAGATAGATTGAATATATTTCTCGATTTAATCCAAACTGGGAATAAAGGATGAGCAATGGTGGTTATCATCCCATGGTCACTCTTCAATATTACGAATTTCCATAGTTGTTACACATACTCTCTTGCTATAGAGTAAACCTGATTATGCTCACATTTTTCTCGTTGATACAGAATCTACCATGCTCGGGGGTATTCCTCCTTCTTCTATGGAACCCCCTCCAAGTAATGATGCCATCCTTTTTGATTGGGGTGAGATAACTGGACCTCGTCTTCCCTCTCAGATTCCTTTCAATATTACCGTACATGTTTGTGGTTGGGACGTTCCTCAAACGTTGATAGATGAAGGCGCATCCATTAGTATTTTGTCCTCTATTGCTTGGCAAGATTTAGGCTATCCTCATCTTATGCCAGTTATGCAGAATCTGTTAGCTTTTAACATAAGAGCCAGTCACCCTTTAGGATTCCTTCCTCAATTTCCTGTAACTTTGGAAGGGAAAACTATCGTTATTGATGTCATGGTAGTTCAATACCCCTTGGATTTCGATTTACTCCTTGGGAGATATTATGTCTATGCCATGAAATCTATTGTGTCCACTCTTTTTCGTGTGATATATTTCCCTCACGATGGAAGAATTGTGACTATTGATCAACTCTCATTCGTTGGTCCTGACTCAATGACCTCCCTAAACGGTTTGTATATGTAGATGGTATCTCGCCTGCCACAGGTCAATTACGTGGCTTTTCCCCCCATGCCTTCAGCTGCCGATAAAGATGATCCTCTCACTAGATCCTCAATATCCTATGACTTGGATCTGGCAGTTGGCATGGTGATCTCTTCGGTAGGGCTATTGGATCCTAACCTCCTTATCGTGACCCTCGACATGTGTTCCTTCTAGAGTGTGTTTCTTCCGTCAAGTGAAGATCTCTTGGAGGCTATGACCGATTTTTTTCCCTTGACATGGTGTCCTTCCAGAGCGTTGTCCTCTTGGAAGCCATGATGAAGAATATTTTTCAGCATGGTTTTCTGATTTCAAGCTCATTAAAAAATGAAACCATCTTTGAGCATGGCTTTCTGATTTCAAGCTGATTAAAAAATGAAACTAACTTTGAGCATGGTTTTCTGATTTTAAGCTCATTAAAAAATGAAACCAGTTGTGAGGATAGTTTTGTCCTCTCTGTAGCAACCTCGTTACAAAATGAATCATAGCTTATGAGCATATTTATTTTTTTGTGTCAAGCTCATTAAAAAATGAAACAGAGGTTTGGGGATTGAACCTGGATTCTCGAGCATAGTTCCTATTCCTGTGTCAAGATCGTTAATAAATGAAATAGTTCCCCCCCTCTTCAATTGAGTCAAGTACTTTTTTATGTATAGTATTTTAAGCTTCTTTTCATCCTCCTATGTCGTTCAATGAATCGAAGCTTGGGGGGCAATGCTTTCGGCCTCTGGACCTCATGCTAAAGTTAAGACACTAGCTTCTTAAGCTGGGGGCTAAGTACCAACCATGCGATTTTGTGAACCATGCATTGGAAAGCCTCAAGCATAGTTTTCTATGGTTCAATCTTGTTTAAAAATGAAACCACCTACCTCAAGCATAGTTTCCTCTTGTTCACACTTGTGTAAAAATGAAACCAGGTCCAAGCATAGTTTTGTTTGGTTTTAAGCTTGTGTAAAAATGAAAACAATCTCGAGCTTAGTCTTTGTTCTTTCCCATGCTCGTAAATTAATGAGAATGTAACTGAGTATAATTTTATCACTTTTTCAGACTTGTAAAGGTTATACGAAAAAGTAACCCCCTAGAGTCCTCTTTAAGCTCTTTTCAGACTCTCTAAACATGAAAAGATTGCCGAGCAATCTTGTTCTTTTCACTCTCGTTAAAGTATTTGGGGAAAACATATGTTGAGTGGTAGATTATCTATTTTTCGGTCTCACCATACTATATTACGAAAAAGGACATTTTGGAGTTTTCTTTAAGTGTTTTTCAGACTCTCTAAACATGAAAAACCCCTGATTTTTCTTTCTTTGGACTTGTAAAACAAACATCGAAAGTCCCATATGGGACCAAACCACTCCTTCCTAGGGTTCATTAAACATAATTTGAGGGACTCATCTAAAGGATGAGCTTACATTTCAAGAATATGTTATCATCCTCAAGCTTGTGTAAAAATAAAGAGGTACTCACCAGAAATGGTGCGGGAAAATTGGGAAAGAAATGCGTCTAAACCTGTATTCTATGGAAGAGTCACTTTTCATATGACACCCTTTCACTCGCTTTATTTCTAGGTTGGAAAATACACTTGTCTCCTGGTCATACTCCTTTATAAGATTAGTTTTTGGTCTATGATACCTATTGTTGAGTCAGTGTTGCCAAGAAAATTATCGTGTTGTCAATATGTTCAAAGAGAAGTTCAACCTGAAAAACGTTCTATTGTGTCATCCATTTATGTAATCCTTAAGCCTTCTATTGTGTCGACCATCCCTGAGTCATTCCTGAATCACATGTTACTCTGATATACTTCAAATATTTTTACCCATTTCATGTCATTGATGGGGGATACATTAAGGGCCTCCTACGACGAGTCTTTTCCTGTCGACTTCAACTCATTATCTAGGAATTAGACTCAGAAACTAATTGGTGCCTTGGAACTTTCATGCTTCAATGGCAGGTTTCCTCGCTTTCGACAGTGGGTTTTCATTATCGACCCCTGATCAGAAGATTCCACCAAGTGTTCGACCTCAACTCATTGATTCACATTCGTTGGATTGTACTAGTGTACCTTGGGAGTCATTGAAATTAATGGTGATTTCCATCGCACTTGTTAACGACATTCACTAATGACTGGTAATTAAGTGGTTTCTATCATGTTAGAATTCATCACATGTATTTCCATGGCTAGATTCATACTATAGAGTGGTGGAGATGAAGACCCTGAATCTTTTCTGACATATTTAGGTTTCGTTGGAGTATATTCATATTGTATTGTTGCATATATCCATAGTGTATGTCTCATGGCTATGTTGAAATTTGATTCTTTAACACATAGATCCAAAATGTATTTTTGGTGGCTATGTTCATATTTGAGTCATAATGGCATGGATCCATAGTGTATGTTTGGTGGCCATGACCTATCTTACTTGAAATGGATATTTTGATGTCGACATTTATGCTTTGATTCATTTGTATTCTGAGTATGGGAATGCCTACCTCAGTGATGATATATTATTGTACTGTATTTCCTTGTTTGTTGGCTAGTTTCTACCTAACATGTTCCTTGTTCCCTACACACACTCAACAAACTATTTCAGCTATCACTTTGTTCTAACTTCATACTTTGGGGGGCTCACTGTTACACATTGTTTTCATCACCCCTATGACCGTTAATGATATAAACCTGTCCTTTTTCTTTAGAAGGATCAATGGCCCGAATTTCTGAAGAAAGAAGGGAGAAGAACATTGCCTGAGAGAAGAAGTTTTATTTTCCTTTGTAAAAACCCTATTAAGGAGGATCATTGCACCCTACCTAATTTTAGTGGTGCAACAATACCATATTGTCTCTTTCTATACTGAACTTGGCCTGCGACATCGTCGCACTTTGTTCGGTTATAGGAGTGCAAATATTTTCATACATGGGAAAACGAGCATCCTCTCAATGCTTCTAGAAGGAGAAGCTTCTATGGTGAGGTGGCCTCCGATTGGTTTGGATCTTACTCACTTTTCTGATTTAGTGGGATCATCCTAACCTCCTCATCTTATCCTCTTCAACTTATAAAAGGAGAGGAGCTCTCATGGAGAAMGTTAGTTGTTTTTGGAGATTTGAAATTTGGCTTGATATTGTTAGCTTGGTTAGAGTGGCTTTGAGTTTTGCTTTGTCAAGATCGATTTTTGATCTCAGAATCTGTGGAGCAAGAAGTGTGTGGGAAGCAAGGAAYTGTTGKAAGGGACCTTACAACATCAAGACATCTGGTTGTATTCTCCTTTTCATATTTATAATACAATAATATATTTCTTTCCCATAAAATTGTTCTTATTTTATTTTGTTCTTATTTTATTGTATGACTCCTTGATCACATATATAGGTTTTGTTGAGTATATGTTGTTTCTTTCACTTCATTGGCTTATGTATTTTCTACAGGTTCAACATCCCATAAGCCTTGGAATGGAACGAGGATGGAACTAGCGAGGACAAATGACATTTAAAAGGTATGCCATTTATCTCTTGTTAGTTAGTATGCTTGATCATTAAAACTCAGGGAAAGTTTTATATTCTATCTTGTTTTGTTCTAGTTTCGGGGTGAAACTAGGGGGGTTTGTTTGTGTCCGCACTTACCGATTAGTCTGATAACAATAATGGATTCATCGGATGGAAAAATATGTAGGATGTAATCAAAGGTTGAGGATAAGGAATCTAACCAAGTGGCTAATGAATAAGAATTATATGCCACCATATGTTAGTCGTTGGATGAAGGAGAGACAAATTGAATGGTTTTGTATCCGGCCTCAATAAGACTAAGTGGCACAGTTTCACCTAGTGTATCAAATTCTAAAGGACTAGGTACGATCCAAGGATCAAATGACTCAAGGGAATGATGTACCATGGTCAAAATCATATTGATCGTTGCGATATGCTGCGAAATTTGAGGAACGGCTGCGGGGAAAGTTCCCATGAACGAAGAATATTTCAATAGACCTACCCCTACACTTTCATAAGTAATATTTGAGTCCCCCAAAAATGGAATATTGTTGGATGTTTGATTGCAAGCATAAGGGGTACAATAATCTAATTGATCGATGGTAATTGTTTTTCCTTGATGAGGAAACTGGACACATCAAAAAATCGAAGAGGTGACCGTAGTCATAAAATAAAAATAGCTTCTTCCAAGAAATAACTTATAATATAAAGGAGCATTGACTACTTCCACATCGAAGGAAAAAATTTCCCCCCTAGTAGAATGGCTAATGATTGCAACAGTCCATGAGGTCTGAAGCGTTGTCCATTAAATGATTTCAACATGGTAGAAGATTGATTAATAACAGGTGATTTAAGACCTTTCCAACGGGCTAAGGAAATGACAAAGGTTGATTCTCCTTCATCCAATATAGTGCGGTGAATATGTTTATTGTGAACAACAACATCGATTTGAAGCACAAGTTAGTGAGAGAGACTTGATTAATAATTGTCTAGGTTAAACATGATATTATTGGATGACTCGGGATCTATGGCTCCAATGGCCACCAAGAGATTCCTACGCTGAATAGGGAAGTTTTGCAGAACTTCGAGGGACGACATTACAAAAGGTTCTTGGGCCAAATCTTCAACAATGTTATAGTTCCGGGAAACACGAGAGTTGGGATTAAATGTCAAATTTTGGATGGATCTCTTGGGCAGATGTAATATAGAGTCAAATGTAGGTTTCTCAATATGGAGAGGTCCATATGGACGGGTAAAAAAAGTGGAAGGTGGATCAATCATGGTTCCAGTAAGAATGAGTGACAAATGATGGTTTAGATGGATTGGTTGACATACATGGAGCATTTGGGATCAATTCATATAAAGTACCAGATTGGGAATAAAATAAATCCAAATATTGGGCGTGAGAAATAGCTTCCTCTTCTGTAACTATGCCTCCCATTTCTACATCACGAGCAATAGGTGGTAGTAAGGATTTTATGAACCATTCTACCAACAACTAGTTTGGGATGGTAGATTTGATCAACTGTCGTCGTCATCTCCACTCATGAATACGATCGAAAATGTGTACAAAGCTAGTTTGATGAAGGGAGGTCAAAAGTTCCATTTTGGTTTCGTATTGAATCAAAAGTTTAAAATGGGTGAGGAAATCCATTGCAAGTGAATTAAAATATTGAAAATATCCACGTTGCAATTCAATGTACCATTTTTTTGTAGAACCCGTAAGAGTACATTAGAAAAGATGAAAACGAATAGATTTATCCATCAAGGAGTTTGATGATCACCAAAGATGAAATGTCATGACATGGTTATTCAGATTATCTCCAGGTTTACCATCAAATTTTGGAATATCTGATGGTAACTTTGCAGGAATTACTGGCCATACAAGTGAGTGTAAAATGGGATCATCTATTAATCTCGACAGGTCGAGAGATCTAAAGTAGCCAGAAAAGGTAACTGCCACTTAGATTGAGGATAATACTGGTGAGGCATGGGAACACTGGTTGGACCGTAAACATGTTGTTGAGGGAAATTGTATCCAGATTTTCCTCCCAAATATGACTATTGAGGATTATGGGAAGTAAAAGCAAGATTCATTTTTTGAGTTACTTGGGTAAAATATGAAGGAAATACCATTTGACCCTAAGGAGGATAGCTAGTTTGACCGTGAGGAAGGTAACTAGCTGGCTCCTGAGGAGGATAACCAGTTGGACCTTGGGGAGGATAACCAGATTGACCTTGAGGAGGGTAACTAGTTTTATCTTGAGGAGGGTATCCAGTTTGACCCTGAGGAGGGTATCCAGTTTGACCCTGTGGAGGAAAATATGATTGGCCTTGAGGACCCCAAGTGGGATTCAGGACACTTGGGAATGGTTGTTCAGAGTACAGTATTGAAGGGTTAGGATTTAAATATTCTCCTAGTGGTTTTGGATGAAAATATTCTCCTTCATATGGTGGATTAAAATATCCTCCTTGAGATGGTCCCCAGGTTTGTTGTGAGTTTCTGAAAAAATAAATTGGAACTTTCCCCCCTGCCATAGGTTGGGTAATGGCTGGGACTTGTCCCACAAATGAGGGTTTCCCCCTGGTAGGGATTTGTCCACTGAATGAAGGTTTCCCCTTGGTAGGGATTTGTCCACTGAATGAAGGTTTCCCCTTGGTAGGGATTTTTCCACTAACAGAGGATTGATCCCCAATAGGGATGTGTCCCCCAGTCGGGACTTGTGTTATGACAAGGTTTTTCATTCTATGATGGGAAGGTGTCCCAACATGATTTTTTGGTGTGCATGAAGTTGCTTCTTGAAGAGGCATCATTTGTGTAACTTTCATAGTAATTTTTAAATGACTAGGAAGGACAAGAACTGTACATCAATCGATATTTTACCTAAAGTGGTAGAAGTATTAAATGTTTTTCCTATAGGGTGACCAGGAAAAATGGCTCGAGGGTCCTACATCTGCATTAGTTGTGACAGATGTATGTGGAGGGACAAAGAGTGGTCGATTCAAATTGAATTTTTCATAAAGATCATGACCTGATGGAGTTATCCATATAGCATGAACATGAGTTTGATGTGGATATACCATTTAAGTAGAGAGAACATGGGTTGTATACTCTTCATTTCTATTGGGTTTTTCTAATTCCATGTCAACTTCTTCAAATGGCCTTGACGATAATCTAGGATAATATTTAGCTATGATATTTCCTGAAGAGTCTACTTGGAGAAGAAGTGGATCAAGAGGGTTGGTAAATGATATGTGTGTAGGAAGGATAGGACATTCCTAAAATATTACGATTTCTCCCTCGGGATGTCCAATCAAAGGAGTAGTAGCACTCCCAGTGTCCAAGTAGTTTTCAACTTCTTCACGGAAAGTGTCTTCATGTCAATTAGGAGGTAAGGGTTCATATCCTTCGAGAGGAAACCCTTGCATCCTACGTGATAAAAAAATACCTTTTTCAACGAGAATACCAATCTTAATGGAAACTAGGGTTATCACTCACTAAAAATATAGAAAACCAACAAGCAAAACAATGACTTCTCCCAATAAAATTACTAGTTGGTGATGAAATACAACATCGCAAGAAAAAAGTAAGAAGGGGATAGGATTGAGCGGGTGGACCAATTAAGTCAGTGACCTTCTTAACATACTTACACCTTGGTTGAAGTTCCCACACAGGTTTACCCGCGGGTTACCCTCCAAGGAGCCTGAGTGAGATTGACCAATGTCTGGCCCAGGTATAGCAAAGACTTCCCTTTGACGTCACCTCATGTATAGACCCTAAATATTATGGCCACTAAAGTCACCAACTTTCAATCAACCTATGGGAGGGTACAGTCGATAGTCGGGTCTAAACATATGGGCAGGATATCAAGTCTGAAATTCTTCAAGAGAACTGAAGACAAGTGGACTGGTAAACTCCTGAGGACCCCAAACGGATTTGGGATTGACGAAGCTCCGAGACCAAATGAAAACAATTGATTCTTAAGAAGAAACCCTAGTATATGATCATTCCGCTATGATTGGTTAAGACTGAAAGGGATAATCACAATTTCTCTCTCTCATGTGACCTCGTGTTTAACCCCTATGTGAGAGGGGGATCCCAACTTTGCTTATACAAAAATTAGATTTTCTCTCCCTATCACAATATTATATGTTTTTATTTAATGATTTGGAGATTTAACCTCACATCCTATTCCAAATATCTATCCCTAATCTAATTTTGGTGTAAATATTTAAAAGGAAATTTTTCTAGATGAATTTTAATTAGTGCTTTTTTTTCACGATTGTTTGTTACTCAAAGGTGAATGATAGTGAAATTGATGATGTTTTGAGACTTGACTCCAAAAAGAAAGAAAAAAGGATGAGATGCATTTTTTTAATTTTTCGATGAACTTCTATTTATGGGAAGGAGAAGAGTTTTTTTCTTTTTGTCACTAACAATCACTCAAAAGAATGAAAAAACTTAATGCAATTTTGTTCCCAAAAAACAATTCACACATTCGCCAAATTATCAAAAGAGAAAATCTTTCAATTTCCAAGACCAATGAATATGATGTTTTGCAAATTCTCTTTGTTGTATTTTTAGATGCAAGCAATGATGTTATTCTAATGCTTCGTTCCTTCACTAATAATGAAATTTTTCACAACTAAAATGGCATAGAACATGAAGCAAAATATTGTCCAAAGAAAGATACTCACAAAGAAATCAAAGAAAATGAAACTTACTCAAACATAGATTAAAAAAAAATAAGAAATCAAGAAAAACACACACAAGAATATTTGAAAAGTGAGAAACACGAAATGATATCAAACCTAGGTTGTGGCAAGAAATCAAGTTTCAATTCCTTTAATCAAAATAAGATTGGAAAATAATTCAATGACCAACAAACCCTTGCAGACTCTTCTTATCAAGCATATAACTGATGATCTTGCGAAACAATAATTGAACCAATGAAAGGTAAAATAAACAAATATTTCAATTTAGAAATAATTTTCAATATCAACAAATATTAATAACAGTTCTTTGCACCAAACAAAGCCAAAAAAAAATTGAGGACTCCTAGTTTAAAAACCCCTGATCAACAAAACTGAGCAGAACTTGGAAAAAACCTGAAGACTCTCACAAAAAGAGAGGGTGGTACTCCTTTCTTCAAGGAGATAGAGTGGATCACCACTCCCTATATAGCTACAGGGGAGCATCCTCCTGACAATGGTGTTGTGGTGCTCATTCCAGGGGAGGGATAGTTCTGGAAAAGTTAAAACAAATGTTGAAAACAGATAAAAAAATAAAGGAGATCCAATCAATGAATCTATGAAGCTTCCAATGAAGAATAGGAAAGAGGAAATTGATTCAGAATAAAGCATTAATCAAGGCCAATTGATGGGAAAAGGCTTTAGATGATCCAAGGAAATACTAGTCAAAGTCGATCCCTAGTGGATTCGCTAATTTTTGTTATGGGATATTTTCCCTATGGACAGGTGAAATCTCCCTTGATTTCCTAGACCTCTATTACCAAGATAGAAACGTACAAGTGGTTTATATATTCCTTTTATATCTAACTCAACTAATCAAAGAAGAAGGATAAAAGTGTGGCATACCTTATTCCAATGATTGTCTTCTATGCTCCAATCCTTGGGATTGATTTCTAAGCTCCTTAAGGAAGATCAAATCCTATGAAGAACAACAAAAATACCTTTCTTCTACTCTATATAATTAACTAAATAGTTCTATCTATGAATATTGAACAACAATAGACAAGTAGATGCGAACGTACACATGCTTGAAGGAAATACGCCAAGTATATTAATTAGAGAACCCAAAGTAGATACTTACCATTTGAACATGAAGATGAAAAAAATCCTCCAAGCTCTCCTCGTCCAACCCTTGCATGAACAATGTAAGATCAAAATAACGATGCTATTATTGATTTCTTCCTCCTCTTCTACCATGGTAATGCCTCCAATTTATAGTCTTTTAGAGGATCAACCACCTTGAGTATTTTTGGAATTGGTTGAGGATATGACTCCATAGGTTGTGATTCTTTCCTAATATGGAGCCATATAGTAGGATTCAATCCAAACAAACTCCCAACCTTCAGAGTTGTCCCTTAGAAGAAGGTGGGACTTACCTTGATTCCCTCAACCAACAATGACGTCCCCATAAAGATGTAGACAAGGCATTGTGGAACCTCCTTATCATGGTGTAGGGAGCACCGATCTTCTTGAATGTCCAAAATATGGTCAAAATCCTAGGTAAAAGGGTGTGTTTCAACTGCCAAATGATGGTTCTTTTCCTTCCAACATGATTTAGGGTTTATGGAAAGTGTTTTTATAGTGTCGATTGAGTTGAAAAACTTACTAAAAGTGTATAAATCATGTTAGGACACTTGTGACATTTTGAGTGTGACACTTGTGACACTTACGATGTGATGTTTGCACTACATAAGAAACTTTCGACGTGACATTTGCGACACATGTCACATATTACGCAAGCGTGGAAATTTGACGTGTAACAACAACACTTATTCTGATGTTTGTACAACTTTTGTCTTTCACTTGATTGTTGATTCTGATGTTCTTGAAGTTCTTTGACTATGGAATCTACACATGACATAAAATGAAAATATTCATCATATGTTTTCATAGTTTATAACTATCCAATTTAAAAGAAACAAAATAGTAAATACATACCTCTTTCTTCCCCTTCAAATTTATCTCGTCTTGATTTAAGAGTAGCACATATACTGTAAATCCACATCCTTGACTTCTTAGGAATACAAACATTGTTGAATTGTCTCTTCCATATTCTTGTAAAATATGCATATGTAATAAAATTACCATTTCCTTCAACACCCTCAACATATCCTTTGTACAAGTTGTAGATTTCCCTCCTTGAGAAATTATCTAGAATATGTATTGTGTCTCTATCTGGCATACACTCTCCATGCTTTGAAAAGAAATCATGCATCCAGGACAATGTAGTGTTTATCAATAACCCACTCTCTCATCCACAATGTACCTTTGAAAAAAATGAAGGATCTTTTTCCAACCTTGTTTGGATTCTTGATAGACGTAGATTACCAATTAAGTGAATTTTTTTGAAAGCCTTTCTACAAAGTGAAATATTCCCAATGTGATAATCATATCCTATATTGGTGGATATCATGCACCCCATCAAATATGAATTTTTCATTCTCTTATTCATTGACAAATATGTATTTATTTTATTCAAGGCATACATGTAGTCCATGCTTTTCAAACAATTCTTTTGACAACATTCACTTGAAATCAATTCACTTATGGAAATTGATTTAGTGATAAATTATTTCCTAGACCTTGTATAACTAGAATGATTTGGATTGATATAAAAAGGTCTAGTCTTGGTCCTAGAAACAATGTTTCTTTGCAATGTCTCCATTATTTCATCATCCTCACTAGAATGATTGTCCTCATCACTAGAAGGAATATAGAGAAAAATATTGTCAGGAGACTGAACAAGAGAATGCTGATCACCTTGATTTGTTGCAATTGAATGATTAAGAACATGATCTTAGTTCCTAGGTACATCATCTTCATTTATAATCTCGTTGATGAGAGGAATTTCAAAATCACTATAAAAATGATTACCATCCTTACCAATGTCATTGGATCTTCCATGAAAATATTTACTTGAAGGAAAATCATCATCACCCATAAAAATATCAATTCCATTAAGATTCTCACTTGGATAAATTGTTCCATCATCATCATTGGTACCTTGAAAATCCTCATTTGGAGGAAAATCATCATCAACATTGTGTCCACCATTGACATAATCATATTCACTGCTTTCAAAATCTCCACTTGAGGTAAATTTTTCATCATCATGCTTAGTGCCTTGAAAATCTTCATTGGTATCTTGAAAATCCTCACTTGGAGGAAAATCATCATCATCAACATTGTTTCCTTTTAATTTCTCAATCAAGAAAGAGTTTCCACCAATGGCATAATAATCTTCACTACTTTGAAAATTCCCACTTGAGGGAAATTCTTCATCATCCTCATTACTGGCTTGAAAATCCTCACTTGGAGGAAAATATTCATCATCCTCATCAGTACCTTAAAAATACTTACTTGGAGGAAAATCATCATCACCAACATTGCTTCCTTTAAATTCCCCATTCGGAAAATTCTATCCACCATTGCCATAATCATCATCACTACTTTTAAAATCCCCACTTGGGGGGGATTCTTCATAATCCTCATTCATGCCTTGGAAATCCTCACTTGGGGGAAAATATTTATCACTACCTTCAAAATCCTCACTTGGAGGAAATTCATCATGACCAACATTGTTGTCTTTAAATTCCCCACTCGGGAAAGAGTGTCCACCATTGTCATAATCATCTTCATTTCTTTTAAAATTTCCACTTGAGGGAAATTATTCATCATATTCATTGGTGGCTTGGAAATCTTCATCGGTACCTTGAAAATCCTCACCTGGAGGAAAATTATCATCCTAGTCATTTAAACATTGATCATAGTCTCCACTTCGACCTTCATTTTAATTATTTTAATTACTATTTAACTGTTGAATAGATTGATCACCTTCATATTCCTCTTCTTTATCATTGGTTCCTTCAAAGTCCTTTGATTTAGGACTTTCCTGAGGAACATATGAATATCATTGCTTCAACTATGATCAAACTTCTGACTAGATGAAAAATGT
>ML780747.1:749141-776294 GCA_009831015.1 Picea engelmannii
AATAATTTATATCATCTGTGTTATATATACACAGTCTTGTTTTGTCTTTTTACATTGTGTGAAATCTTGGGTAGTATTCGTTATATAATTTGGAGCAAGTTACAAGGGAGAAACATCGAGACGACATTTGAGGAGAATCTAGAATTTCATAGGTTAGTTATTTTTTAAATTCTTATCATTTACCAAAACAACATTTATAAGATCATCTTTGAATCACATAAGAATTTTTCATGTGAAAAATATAAAAACCCTAATTTTTTTTAGATGTTTTCTATTTTGTTTTTAAATCACAATTTTTCTAAAAAATTGAGACTTTTTTCAAAGAAATTTTAACAAAATTCTTAAGATTTTTTGAAAAAAAAGAAGAAGAAAAAGGAAAAATTAGGTATAGTTTTGTAGAAAAATTTACCTTTTTTTATCATTTTTTACTTAATTTTTTTAGTTTTGGCCCATGGTGATTACTAGGCGGAATTCCCCTCCCACACAAGACCTTTATTTTGCCTATAGGGGCGCTCGGGGTGATGCTTGGGGCTTGGTTGTGGAGGCTGGGGCAATGTCGGGCATCGCCCCAACTTGACTAGCCTTGTGGCCAAGACGTGGGCACACCCATGACTTGGCCATGGGATTGGCCAAGCTGGGGTGATGTCGAGCATCACCTTAGCCCCTGGATGCCAAGGATTGGTCCTGACATTGGCCCAATAACTCCATGGGTCAAGTTTTTTAAATTTCATTCCTAAGTTAGTTCTTATATTTAATGTTTTTTTTAGTTTATTATAATGTAAAAGACCTAATTTGTTTTTCCTATAGGAAAAATGACAGGAAAGAGATTATCTATGAATATATCTAGATCACGACCTACAATAATGTAATCCAAAATTGCAACTGTAACCTCCATGAATGCTAGGAAACAAATTGATAGCACAACACCTAAGATGTTAAGGGAAATGAAGAATGTTAGAGAGTGGAAATACGTGGAAGGTGAAAACAAACTGGAATATTCTTGGTTTGTTAAATACAAGCAAGGCGACAATGGAGATCATATATATTTGTATTGTGCCGAATTAGAACATGTGTAAGGAAATTATCAGGCACTTGGCTCGTTATGATATACATGTTTGGTGCCAACCACATATATTGTTTATGCACTTGTAAAACAAGGCATAACTTATCTCAAGATTAGATATTGTTTCAAGTTGAGCAATTATAACAAGAATGAATGTATTTCAGAATTATGTGCATCCATCATTGATGACATTGAGAAAGACAATGTAAGTTTTTTTACTTTTATTTTTATATCGTTTATTATTTTTATTATCATGGTACTTTTCAATTTTATTTAACAAGCAAATGTTATATTTTATTTTTACAGGATTTTGTTGAACGACTTTCACATATGTTAGTGGGGATTTACTCTACAAAGAATAATATCATGGATGTCATCAACACTTTTCATATTGAAAAGACACAAGAAGGAAGGAAAAATAAACAAAAAGTAACAGAGGTTGAAGCTACAAGAGTAGACATAGAAGAACATGAAAGAAGAAAGAAAAGTCCTCATTCTAGAAATCCTAAAAGGTTACATTTGAAAATGAGGAAACTCCAAATGAATATTTTGTTGATATTAGTCCCAATGAGATTATCACTCCTTCTTGCAAAAAGAATAAACAAGATAAACACAAAAGAGTGATGGCCGATGATGAGTCCATTCCTATTGATTATGAAGAAATTATTGATTTAGATTAAACCCATTTAAATCGTAAGAGGAAGAAAGAAAATATTGTTGATGATGTTCAAGAAGCCATCATTAGCTATGAGTATTATAGTGAAAGTTCTAAAGATAGAACATAAATAATAACACCAAGTGTTGATCTAGAGGATGGTATTATGAAAAGAACACAAAATGGAATTCAAAATAGATCGAGGATGACGAAATTAGTTGATGATGGCCATACATTTTGGTTTAATGTGAAACAACTTTATAAGCCCGCAGAAGGGAAAGAAAAATATAAATTAGAAATTCGCATCACTTGCATATTCACAATTTGAAATCATTGATTAGGTACAATCCATAGGCACACGTGGTTGACTAGCTAGTTCTTGTTGACCCAATGGAAGTTCCTGGGAGGGAATAATTTGATAGATCAAACTTTTTTTACTACAAATATTATGTGATTGGAGGAAATCATTATCTAGAGGCTAGAAGAGAATTGATGCAAGAATATCCCAATAATCCTCTTTTTGAAACACTGAAATGCATAATTTATGTTGGTTTAGCAGATTCATAAGCAAAGTTATTGTCATGGGATCATAACAAAGACAATGAGTACATAATATCCATGACTTTCATTCAAAGGGTGGTATTTATCCATAATGAGTTTTATGAAATATGTCGTGGGGAGAGATCAAATGTTGATGCCAAGTTTCAGAAACAATGTTGTATGGAAATAGGATTCCCACTTGATGATGAAAATGTAAATGAAAAAAATCACAAAGGAAGTGATGTATTTAGAGCCGTGGATAGTTATTTTCAATTGGGATTTAGAGCTGGATAGGTATGGGATTTGATAGATGAGATATTTACCCTATGAAAAAATATTAGTATACAAAATCAAAGAGTTAAGAAGACTAAACCATTGATATGTGGCACAAGTAATACAGGTCCTGAAATAAAAAATTCTTCCAAATGATATGACTATAGCACCTTGGAGAACGATACAAGAAGTGAAGGATGAGAAACTTATAATAGCTATATTATCATGTATAAGGTCAGGAGAATTGTCAATGGAAAAAATGTGTGATGAATTGAAAAAGTAAGTTTGTTGGGTTATTTTATTTATGTTAGGAGACAAAAATTAATTTTTTAGTTTAACATATCAATGTTCTAAGTATTTTATTATATATATCATTATAACATTATTTTTTTATTTTATGAGAATACAAGAGGAAATGGTTAAGATGTTGAATTAATAAAGTTTGGATGATGTTAAACTCAACTATCTAGATTCAAGCTCTACAACAGTGCCGAAACAATTTTTTATTGCATTCAAAAATGTATGTTGATTTATTACATTCATATTATTCATTTTTAAGTTAATTTATTTCTATTTTAATAGTTATAGATATATAACTATATATTTGTTTGTTTCATTAAATATGTCAAATAAGAATGTAGATGGAGTACCTGAAACCTTCAAAAGTTTTATTCAAAAAACCAAGCTTGAAAGAGAAAGAAGGATACATGTTGAAATTGTTGAACTTGATGAGACCATTGATCACTACATTTGGAATGGGATCGACACTATTCAATATAAAGTGATATTATGTGACTGTGAAAAACTTGCAAATATTGTTCCTAAAAAATAATACTCCCTAGTTATTGTAAATATCCCTCATAGTTATAATATCAAAAACATTGGATATGATACCGAGCCTTATACTTACCAAGATTTCAATAAAGTGGTTATGGGATTTACGGAAGTCACAACATCACCATTTTGGATATTTATGGTATTTCATTCAGACAAAAGACAAGGATTAGTACAATCAAGCTTCAAGGGAAAAGAAAAGACAAAGATGCAGTTTATTTGGTAAGATATTGAAAGTGTGTGTTTAGCAATTAAGATTAGAAAATAATTTTATCAATTCACAAGTTAATCGAATTTTCACTTATTTATGTTACAGGCACGTGCCTGATATTCAGAGCTCCAATAGAGAATCATTTAAACATGATTTTGAGAGTATACATCTTGCAACCTGGACAAAAGATGATTCTTATAATTCTATTCTTGTCAATGTAAAGGATGGAGAGAGTCCTAGTAGTTTATTGGTATACAATGTCGTGGTTAGAAAGCTAACTTATGAGAAGAATGATTTGAAAGGAGAGATGATTAACATTTATCAAAAACCACAAACACTAATTAATTATCTTATAGATACATTTTCAAATGAAGAAGATTGGGTTTTGGATTTTCTCTCAGGTTCATGTAAGAATTATGATCTAATATTTATGGAATCAGACTTCAATCTTATATTATTTTTAATTTATGTCTTTTTTATAGTATTTGACTTCGTTATTTATTTTGTATTTGGTGATTAGGTACAACATTAACATGTTGCTTACATAAAGAAAGAAATTGAATAGCCATTGAAAGTGACCCAATGCAACACAATTTTATTCAATAAAGAATTAATGTTGTCGAAGTCAATAAAGAACAAAATGACATAATGAAAGCACAAAATGATGTCGAAGAAGATGATAATGTGTTTGTTGAGAATGATGAATTTGGGATATATGATATTGTTGTTTATTTTTAAGATTCCCTTGAAGACGATGCTCAATTTTGCAAATTTTTGATGAGTTATAACTATAATGTTTTGACTTTCAGATTTTAAAATAAGAATGAAGATGTATCTATCGTTGGTTTATGATGAATCTTTTTATTATTTTCTTTTTCATTTTATATGTATATGAATCACTATACTATGGAATTTTTTATTAAATGTTGTCATTTTTTTACTTCAAATGTATAAAAAATATGAAAGAAAATGTTACTTTTTTATAAAATTTTGAATTTTTTTGTTCAATTATGTCCATAAAAATGCTTTATTTGACATGTTATTTTAAAGGAATAGGTACCAAAATGTATAGTTTTTTTTTATTATATATGGCTATAAAATGTATATTTTTTTGCTAAATATTAAAAAATAGTGTTATATAGCTACAATTGTTTTTCTATGTATTGAGGTAAGGTAAACAATGTGTTAAAGATGATGTTTTCCACTATATTTTAAAAGTATGGAACAATAAATTAATTAAGGTTCTAATCATCACCCGAACATTTAAAGGTTCGAATCATCATAAGCGTGAGCAATCCATACCTCTTCTGGAATCTTACGTTCACTTGTAGTCGATGGTGATTGGTTAACCAACTAACAAACTATAGAATCTACTTCTACCCACAACTCCTGCTACAACTTGGAATTACTGAGCATGCTCCTTGCTCTCTCTATAAGAGTCTTAATCATGCATTCAACAACACCATTTTGTTGAGGAGTATAAATGTTTCTTTTATGCCTCTCAATCCCCGCTTCCTTGCAACAGTTTTCAAATTCCATTGATGTGTATTCACCTCCATTATCAGTTCTTAAAAAAATTATTCATCTGCTAGTGGTCTTTTCAACCAAAGCTCTAAATTGCTTAAAGATAATGAAAACATCAACTTTTATTTTTAACAAATAAACCCACACCTTCCTAGAGAAATGATCTATAAAGGTAACAAAACATGATGATCCTCCATACGAGAATGTAGGGGATGGTCCCCAAACATCTGATTGAATGTAATTAAGGACACCTTTACTACTGTGCCTTCCTGTTTTAAACTTCTGCCTACTCTTTTTTCCATAGATACAATGTTTACATAAATTTAAATTTAGAGACTTCAAAATTGGAAGTAACTTATGATCTACAAGGACCTGAAGTCCTCTCTCGCTCATATGACCCAAATTTTGATGCCATAAACGAGTGGATTCACATGCACTTTTAGATATTGTTGCTTCTTTATCTGACTCAGTTCTTCCTTCAAGATTATAAAGGGTCACGATTATGTTCACCTTCATGACTTGTAAGATGTCTTTGAACACTTTTATCACTCCACCTTGAACTGTACACTTTTATCTAGTAGAATCTAGGACTCCCAAAGATATCAGGTTCTTTCTAAGTTTAGGTGCATGCCTCACATATGTTAATGTTCTTATATAACCATCATAAATTTTAACTTGGACACTACCAATCCAAACAATCTTATAGTAAATATCATTTCCCATAAAAACAACTCCATCATCTATAGGTTGGTATGTAGAAAACTAATGTTTATGTAAACACATATGATTTGATGCACTAGAGTCTAACAACCAATGTTGACCATGATGTGAAACATTACATATAGACAAAAAATAATCAATCATACCTGAACCTGAACTTGTTTCAGTTGCATTTGCTTCTTTTACTTCTTTTGTTGAGTCTTCTTTGGAGGCTTGTTGTTGTTTCCAACAATCCTTCTTGAGATGTCTGGATTTTCCACAGTACCAACATTTAATTTTACCCTTCCTCCATCTTGACTTAGATCTGGAAGAACCTCTATGATTCTGCTCCTTTTATTTGGATCGCCCTCTAACCACCATTGCCTCAGAAGTTGAGGTTTCTTGACTAGATTCCTCCTCATCTCCTCAGCCAACAAAGCTCCCACAATAGTTTCATAATCAAGAACATTTGTTAAGCTAAATATTATTGAGGTAACTAAATGATACCAAGACTCAGGCAATGAACACAATAGTTTCACTGCCTTGTCTTCATCTTCGAGTTTTACTTCCATACTACCCAATTGAACTATAAGGGTATTAAAGGAGCTTAAATGGTCAACAACTTTCGTACTTTATTTCATCAACAAAATATACAATTCCCTCTTCAAATAGATAAAGGAGCTTAAATGGTCAACAAATTTCATACTTTATTTCATCAACAAACTATACAATTGCATCTTCAAATAGATTATGTTCATCAAAGACTTTGCCATATAAATACCTTCCAACCCGGTTTACAAGCCCGTTGATGTTTCCTCTCCTACAATATTAAACAAAACAACATCTTCCAAGCACAGACGAATATTGCTGAGAGCTCTTGCATATATATCTTCCCATTCCTCATTCATCATGGTCATCGATTTCTTTTTCCTTCCCACCAATGCTTTTTGCAAATCTTGTTGCACAAGCAAATCCTTCGTCTTGAGATTCCATAGCTCAAAGTTGGTTTTTCCATTAAATTTTTCAACTTCAAACTTTGAAATTTGAACCTTAGCCATAGGGTCAAGCCCTCAAGTGCTCACTAGCCAAAAAATTTATCTTTCTCTATGATCCTAAAAAACAATCAACGCTCCTTCAAAGATTCACAAGGTGTGCTATTGTGTGGATGATGCTCCTCTAAGGCTCTGTGGGGGGCGCTATGGTGCGTCCTCTGAGTGGAATAGGGAGAGATACCCTAGAAACGCTCCTTTCTCCTAGGATGGGGTGCACCAAAAGATGAAACAAAAGAATTTTATAAGTATGGGAGCATTGGCACTCCTCTAACACTTCCTAGGGAGCACCATTATACAAAAATCCACTAGAACAACGCTCTCTTGTTGCGAAAACATCCAGACATACAAACTATGCTCTTCAGTACTCAGATCCACTTGCCTTTACCTTCCAAAAAATGTCCAAAGGTTCTTACGCTTACAAATATCTGCAAAATTTGACTTGGCTCACCTGTAGCACTTGCTACACCTGCTCTAATACCACTTTGTATACAATGGAAGATTAAATCACATAGATTTAATTGGAAACAAGTAAGAAATACAAAGACAAATGGAACCACAAAATAATGAATGTCGTATTTGTGTGGTAAAACCCTTCACAAGGGAAACATCCACTATAAGGCCTTCTATTCCAGGGCCTCAAAAAAAAGAATCTCCTATTGAAATGAATGCAATTTAGTTTATGATTTTATTTATACAAGGGATAAAATGGTAAATAGACAACATAATGAATTAGAAATCATAATAACAACAACATAATAATAACAGACCAACTAGTAAAATACATACCTTGACCTGCAAGTTGGTTTATTTAGCCCATTTTCTGTTTGTTCTTTCTCTTGCCCAAACTGCCCCAAACTTCCCAAACAAAATATTTACCTCCCATCCAACGAGGAACAACCTCTCCTTCTCCCTAGATCCATGAATAATTGCAGTTTCCTAACCCTTGAGCCCAAAGTTCCTAACAACAACAGTTCCCTTGTAAGAGTTTCCCAAAACAATCTTTGTCTTCCAATCTCCTCCTTCTTCCCTCTCTCTTTCAGAATTTCTTCCTTGCCTTCTTCTTCCCCAATTTTACCCAAAACAAAAGACCCCTCTCCAATTCATATTCCCTCTTCCTTATCCTCCTCTCTCGAATCCCCCTCCATCATTCAATTCCCCAACTTCTTTATCCCCTCATTAATTCCCTCACCTACCATAAATAATAAAATAGTAAAAAGATTAATTGCATTTAATTTAATAATTAATTAAATTTAACTTAACAACTATGATCAATAAAATCAATTGGGCTGTCACATACACTCACCCTTCAAGAAACTTCATCCCGAAGTTAGAGTAATTTACAACACAAGTGTAATGATACATGATTCATACATCCATATCAGATAAACAACATCATCAACTTAAAACACTTATACATACTAGCGTACATGTGCAAGGCATGCATGTGTAGCTAGCACATACAAGACTCACACATGTACTAATGACAATAATTATCACACCTAAAGTAATTCTTGTATGTGTCCAATTCAATCAACAAGACCTTTTCATTTCATAAAATATAGTAAACCATTAAACATGTTTGCAAAATCCATCAATTATAATAATTTAGCACAATCAACATTCACTTATATAATTTTAGTTCAGTTAAGAATATATATATATATATATATTTCAACAAGAGGAAATCAAGAAATTCAACTATAAAGTGAAAACTCCACAGACTCTCAACTACTTCTAGTCATCCTTCCTCCCTAACCTACTTCCATATTCCATCCATATCCTTCCTTTGTTGGACTATCTTGGAGCGTCAACTATATTGACCTAACTCTAGATAGAACCCATAAGAAGAAGTGTCAAATCTCTTCACCAAGCTTCCCCAGCAGGCAACTGGCAGTCATCATCACATGTCTAGGGGAGCGTGAGCTAACATCGTCCTCCCATGACTCCAGGTTTTAGAGGATACACAGTGGGAAATTTCTCCACCCCTCCTAATAGAACTAGGGTCAATTCCCTACCATGTTACATACAGTGGCATTGTGTTGATGGGAATTTTGTCATCGTATAATCAGTTTCAGGTAGTCTTGTCACCTGAAAAACCTGCACCTGTCCACATATCATAGCAATTCATTTGAATCAACATAATTTCACATACAAAGATTCATACCATAATGTTTCTTGGTTGATTTTCATGACATCAACCTTTTATTATCATTATCCTTTGGCTATTTCATAGCCCATTGACCTGTAGATTAGTCTATAACACAAAATCATACATATCCATGCATTATCATCATGTAAATGCATTTAATGATATCCCCAATTCAGTATCTACGTACCAACAACTTTAAATGTCAAAATTTTCAAGTTAAAAATAGATTGTATAATATCCATCATAATTCAAATAATGTTAAACATTCATAGAATTGACATTCACATAGGTTCATTTTTCTTAAAATTTCAAGTGTATCATTAATAGTTTCACAGTTAATAGAAAATAAAAGATGATTAGGCCTTAAGTAATTCTATCTATCTAAGTAAAAAGGTGGCATTACATACACCCAACCTTTGGGAAACATATTTTGGTCATCAAAAAAGTGAGGGATGATCATGTTGTAAGGTCTCTGCATCCTCCCAAGTAGTAGATCCTAGGTTATACTTGTCCCACTGGACCTTAAATTGGTCTACCAGATCCTGAGCTGTTGGACCCTATGGTACAATACACGTAACAGTTTTACCATGAGGGTTCCCGCATCCGATACCTACAATTCCTTCCAATTTAGCTCATGAGATTCATCAACAACATAATGATGTATAACAGATATATGAAAAACATTATGAGTTTATGCAAGTGGGGTGGTAGTATGAAATGATAGGCAATGAGTCCAATTCTCTCTTGGATTTTGAACGGTCCTATAAATCGAGGCGACAACTTTGTCCCCTTCCCAAACCGAATGGTACTCTTATTACGATTGATACGAATGAAAACTTGATCTCCCCTTTATAACTTCAGTTAGTCCAATGTGCATCAACATAAATTTTTGTCTATCCTATGCTTCTTTTAGTTGCTTCCTAATCTGAATCACCTGTTACTCCATCTCTTGAATCAATTCTGCTCCAACTGTCACTCGGTCTTCTAACCTTTCCCAACTCAGTGGTCTCTTGCATGGCCTTCCATATAGAGCTTCATAAGATGGCATTCCAATGGAGCTATGCAAACTGTTATTTTAGGTGAACTCTACCAAAGGTAGGTACTTCTACCAATGGGTTTGATTATCCATAACATGCATCCTAAGCATGTATTCCATAACCTGATTTACTCTCTCGATTTACCCATGTATTTTGGGATGATATGTTGTTCTTAAGTTCAACTGATTTCCCAACACTGACTGCAAACTTTTCCAAAACCTAGATGTGAATCGAGAGTCCCTATCCGAAATGATCTTCTTGGATAACCCATGCAGACAGATGACCTCACTTATAAACACGTGATCCACATCAGTGAAATCAGAAGTGTCTCTAACTAGAATAAAATGAGCACTCTTGGTAAACTTATAAACTATCACAAGAATGTCATTGTGTCTGTGAAATGTGAGCAACAATTCCACAAAAAAATCCATAGAAATGACTTCCCACTTGGACATAGGAACACCATGCGGTTCTAGGAGACCTGCTGGGTGGTGGTGGTCAAACTTCACTTGTTGACACTCTTGGAACTTGGCAATGAAATGGAATACATCCTACTTCATTCCTACCTAGAATACAATCTTCTTCATGTATGCGTACATGTTCTTAACACCCGGATGTGCACAATAAAGTGCTCTATAGACTTCCTTGAGTATGATTCTTTGAATATCCCCACCTTCAGGGATGTACATCCTTCCCTGATATCTTAACAATCCAACTTCTTCAAGGATATATCCTCCATACCTAGGTTCTAACTTCCTCCCACTCTGGAGGGTTGAGGTAACCTTTAAATACCAACTATCTCCAAGGATTTTTCCCGACACTCACTCCCTCAAGTTAAATTTTAAGGGTACCAAGGAGAAGACACGTGGTCTCCTGCTCGGGGCATTTGCGACTACATTATCATTTCCCTTGATGTACGAAATTCCAAAATCGTACTCACTCATAAACTCAGCCCATCGCCTCTTCCTATCATTGAGATTCCTTTGAGTGAAGAGATGCTTTAAGATTTCATTGTCTATTTTGAGCTTAAAGCTTTGCCACACTAGATAATTCCTCCAAATATTTAGAGATAGCATTACAACTACCAAATCTAATTCATGAGTAGCGTAAATATCCTCATGTTTCTTCAACTTTCTTGATGCATATGCCATCACTCCCCCATCCTACATTAGCATGGCCCCAAATCCTTTCTTTGAGGCATCTATGCAGGCTGTGAAGTATTTTTCCATATCCGACACTCGTAGAATTGGTGCACTAGTTAGTAACCTCTTAAGATCGATGAATGCAATATCACATTCTTTTGAACATTCATACCTGAACCCCTTGCACTGCAAGGTGGTGATGGGTTTTTATATCTTATAGAACCCTTCCACAAACCTCCGATAGTAACTAGCTAGCCCCATGAAGCTTCTCACCTCATGATCATTTTTCGGCACTGACCATTCCATAATGGCCTTCACCTTTTCTGGGTCCACAAAGATTCCTTCATCGAAAATTATATGACCTAATTATTGAATCTCTTTCTGGAAGAAAGAACACTTCAACAACTTTCCATACAATTTTTTCTCTAAGGCATGACAACACCACTCACAAGTGTTCCTCGTGTTCTCTTTCATTCTTAGAATAGATGATGATATCATCCATAAATACTTGTACAAATCGGTCTAAGTACTTTCAGAATACACCATTCATGAGGCTCATGAATACTGCTGGCACATTGGTCAAACCAAAAGGTACTACCACGTGCTCATAATTCCCAAACTGATTTCGAAAGGAAGTTTTAGGAATATTTCCTTCCTTAATCCTTAACTGGTGATACCCTGATCGCAGATCAATTTTTGATTAAATTGTTTCTCCTTTCATCTGATCAAAGAGATCATCTATCCATGGAATTGGGTACCTATTTTTCACTGTATCACGGTTCAAGTCCCTGTAATATATACACAGTCATAAGGAACCATCCTTCTTCTTGAAAAAAATTATTGGTGCACCCCAAGGTGAAACAATAGGACTTATTATCCCTAAGTCAAGTATATCCTTCAAATGCATCTGCAACTCACAAATTTTCAATGCCATCATCATATACGGTGTCTTGGAAATTGGCTCTGCACTAGGTTTTATCTCAATGGTAAAATCAAGCTCCCTCTGAGGAGGTAACCTTGGAAACTCTTTCTGAAAAACATCCTTAAACTTTGACAATACTGGATAGTGATCCATAGTGGGTCCTTTCCCTTCATTGACTTCTTCCACTATATATAATTGACAACCTTGCCTCATGCAACATTTAACCTTCATGTTCGAGATAAAGCGTAGAGACACCTTCCTCCATACATTGTGGATCTCTACTGACCTTCCTTCATCGTCAACACAAAACACCCTTTTCGCAAAAAAATCTATCATAGATCGATGGTATTATAACGATTCCATTCCAATGATTAGGTCATACATTGATCCAGGTGGATATAGGTGGCCACCCACCTTTTCCGACTGGCTCAAAACAATTTTCTGACAATTTACTATTTTTAGCAGGTTTTAACTTCCGAGGCCATTTTGAGGGCCTAAATGAAGGTTTTTTGAGATAGAGGTTCTCAATGATATCCAAATGCATGATTGATCCTCCAAAATGAATATCCTCAATGATACCTTTCCAACGAGCTATCATATGCCTAAAACGAAGATCGTATGCAAAGGTTACGACCCCGGGAAGTTGATGTACTAACTCACCCAAATGGGGCCCACATGACTTTTGGCGCTTCATCTCCTAGGGTTAAGTTTTTGTATGTCTAGGGTTTTTGGCATTCCTGTTTATTGTAAAAAGGCCTTCAGAGCCTCATTGCAATCATCTTCTTGCAAATGCGAGTAGCCGTCACATTTATTCTCAGAGATAAGCTGCCACCATTCTAGCGAGTCTTTCACTCTGTATTTTTACAATCTCTGTACATTTCTTTCATTAATAGAAATCATGTATTACTGTATCTATATGTTTATGGTTGCATCTCTAATATATTTATGTTATATTACTGGATATACGCGATATCTTTGTTCATTTCTTTATTATATCTCTTCTCTCATTTCGTGTCGAAAATAATCTGAATCAGTGGTATTAGAGTAGGTTACTCTTGATCGTTTTTTCAGTGCATGTCCCCAACGAGGTCCGAGTATAGAAAGTTGGGTATTGAGCTTGTCTCTCTTGAAGAAAATCACTCTCTCACACTCAAGAAACCCTCAATGGCGGAAGAAAATAAAAATGATGGAGCAGACGATCCTATCAACCTGTTGCTTGAGCAAACTGTCACGCGACAGAGGGACGAAATGATGGAGAATTTTTCCCACATCCTTAAATGTCTACTGATAGCATCAGGCACATTTTCATCAAGAGACCACTTTGGAGGCACCTCGCCTTTCAAGGTACAAGTTGATTTTGATATTCTTGTATTTGAAGGACAGATAGATGCAGAAGCCCTAGAAAAATGGTTAACTCTGCTAGAAGGTTATTTCTCTGTTAACATTTTTTCGACAAAGAAAATATCACCTTCACACTTCTTAAATATCTCCCTCATGTCAAACATTGGTGGGAAACTTACTAGGAGCAAAGTTCCACAGAGGAGTTTGGAATATATGGGGCCAATCCCACTTTGGATTTTTTTGTGGATGCAGTAAAGGAACAATATTACCTTGTTGGAAACTATGAGGACCAGTACATGAGATGGACCACATTGTGGCAAGAGAGGGCCCAAACAGTTCCGGATTTCACCAATACCTTCCATACCTTGCACACCAAGCTGGGTATCAAAGACTCCGAGCGACATTTGGTTCTAAAATAGCGTGGGGCTCTACACAGATACATCCACACTAAAATGGATTTTCTGGACATCTCATCACTCGGTGTTGCTTATCGATATGCTGTTAAAATTGAGAAGAAATTTAAACACTAGAACAAATGGGAATTCGGGTCTACAAATCCGCAACAAGCAAAGTATGACAAAGACATCCCTAACAATAAGTCTCCCAAAAACCAGTCCAAGACACAGGAAAAGAAGGGTCACGAGAAGACAAAGAAGGACACCGAAAAATGGTGTGATTTCCACAAAATCCCCTGGCAAAACACCGATGAATGTTGCTCAAAACAATCATTGGTGGCCAAGATCAAAGAGAAGGAGACAAACCTTGATTCAGAATCTGATTCTAAAAATACTGGTAAAGGACAGATCATTGATGAAGACCCCATTTCTATTGTCGTAGCCGCAACAATTCAACCATAAGAACCAACAGATACTGAAGAGGGGGAGTTCTTTTTTCATTCACAGATGTGGGTGAAGGGGACCCCACTGCATTTTATTGTTGATAGCGGAAGCCAAAAAAACCTCATATCAGTAGAGGTTGTCAAACGGTTGGGATTGTCGACAACACCACACCCGCAGCCATACAACATCGGGTGGCTTCGACAAGGATGAGATCTCCGTGTCATCTAAAAGTGTCGATTGACATATGGCATCCAACCCTTCAAGGATGAAGTATTATGTGATGTTTCCCCACTGGATGTCTTTGATGTTCTCTTGGGCCAACCATATATGTGGAGACACCATGTTGTTTATGAGTCTCGACCCCGTAGTGTCATTGTTACTTTGACGGGTCATCTCTATAGAATACCAGAGGTAGTTCAAACTATTGTTCCACCTAAAAAGTGTTGCAAGGTAGTATCTCATACTGCAAAATTCAGCTTCTTCATAATCTGTTCAAAAGGGGAAGAAAATGACACTGTAACCACTACAGCCTCGCCCCCTGCACCTTCTATCCAACAGAAGCAAATCGACAAGGTTGCAGCAAAGCGCAAAGATTCCTTCTCCACACCTTCCTCTCATGTAGCTCGACTTGTTGAACAATCTCAGCTTCAACAGATTCATGACAAACTTCCACAAGCTAAGCAACGTGACGTCTCCAACAATACAAACATCTCACCAAGATGCAGATCCAACAAACGTTTTTCCCTCTCCCCCGAGAACTCAACGCAATGGATAACATTGCTTCCTAAGGGGGGAGGATTGATTAAAGTGGATATTGGTGGCCACCCACCTTTTCTGACTGGCTCAAAACAATTTTCTGGCAATTCTGGCAATTTACTTTTTTTAGCAGGTTTTAACATCCGGGGCCATTTTGAGGGCCTAAATGAATGTTTTTCAAGAGAAAGGTTCTCAATGATATCCAAAGGCATGATTGATCCCCCAAAATTAATCTCCTCGATGATACCTTTCCAACGAGCTATCATATGCCTAAAACAGAGATCGTATGCAAAGGTTACGACCCCGGGAAGTTGATGTACTAACTTACCCAAACGGAGCCCACATGACTTTTGGCGCTTCATCTTCTAGGATTAGGTTTTTGTATGTATAGGGTTTTTTTCATTCCTGTTTATTGTAAAAAAGCCTTTAGAGCCTCATTGTAATCATCTTCTTGCGAATGCGAGTAGTCGTCACATCTCTTCTCAGAGATAAGCTACCACCATTCTAGTGAGTCTTTCACTCTGTATTTTTACAGTCTCTGTACATTTCTTTCACTAATAGAACTTGTGTATTATTGTATCTTTGTGTTTATGGTTGCATCTCTGATATATTTCTGTTATATTATTGGATATACATGATATCTCTGTGCATTTCTTTATTATATCTCCGCTCTCATTTCATGCTGAAAATAATCCGGATCATACATCCCTAGAGCAGTGACGTACACCTTCAACCTAGTAGTACACACTACCAGGTATACTAGACAATTATCGACGCTAAATGATACCACTTGTTTTTCCCCTGAAGCCATCTCAACTTGATTTAATTCATCGTTCTCGTAGACTACCAACCCACACTTTTCTAATGCACAATGTGAAATGAAACTATCTGTAGCATCAAAATCAAATAAAATTTTAACATTGACATGATTTAGCATACCTGACGACTCCACCATTGCAGATTGATGTTCTTCTTGGCGATTATTAAATTCTGCATAAATATGGTGGCTACTACTCAGTCTTCCCATCGGGGCCTTTCCTTCTCTATGCAGAAAACCTTCTTGTGACTCTGGAAAATCACGCTGGTAATGAGGTCATCCACACCCCCAACAAGTAACACTGGATAGAACCTGCACACTTCCCTGTTATGGTATCTGAAATGATTTCCTTCCTCTGGTACCCCTACCCCTACTTGTTTCTCCCTAAGAAGGTCATGGACCTGCCTATGTCATTGGCGATGAGTGAGATGTTGCACTCGCTTCCATTGAAATACCTTTGTAACTTCTCTAGGAGTGACTCTATTTTTGTAAGGAGGTGGCCTAGAGCTTCCTCCCCTGGAGAAATTCCTAGGGGCCTTCCCCACGAATCCCGGATGTTGTGGAATGGTTGACCTCATACCTCTGTTTAAGCTCATATACTCCTCTGCGTAATAAGCATTTTCAACTCCTTCAGCTATTGACGATGGTTTCTACATCCATACCATGGCCCTTATTTTAGGGTTTATCTCGTACAAAAAAATTTCTACCTGTCGTTGATCGATATCCATGTAGGAGACATATTTTACTAACTCCTTGAACCTAATCTTGTACTCTTCCATGGTCCTGTTTCCTTGAACTAGAGCATGAAATGCTCCTACCTGTTGTTCCTCATAGTACGCAGGAAAATATTTCCTCTAGAACCTTTCCTCAAAAACCTCCCATGAGACGGTGTATGGAGTAAGGTGCAACTACCTCTCCAGGTTACCCCACTAGTTCATGGCGCCATCCCTCAACTGAAAGATCGATGTCTTCTCCTTTGATGTGAAAGCATAGTCTCTTAAGGCCAAACATCACGTCATTCCTTCGAACCATGTGTCTGCATGTTCACTTGCACGACCCCTAGAAAACTTTGGGAGTTTGATCTTCTATAGTTCTCTGGTGATGTCCCCTGGTGGAGGTCCTCCCTCCGAGTCCCTTGATGCTTCAGGGTCACCCACTCCAAATGGTGGGGGTTCCACTTCAACATCTGCTGAACAATGTCCCCTTAATGTCTCATTAATAGCTTCTAAGGAGCACAAAATGAGAGCTAATTCAGGCGATGGTGGTGGCAACACTGACGTTGGTGGTCCTTGCGATGATGCTCCTTGGTCTCGATTTCCTCGATTCCTAGCCATCTTGACTAACTCGATCTCTGTATTTGACCAAAGATTATTAGAAAAGGTTTAGGTAATTATAGGTTTTACTCAAACTTATACATGTAAACATAAGGTCAGGCGTAAGTTTCTTTATACTTGTCTGTAAATAGACATTACTCCCATAAGGTAAGTGGTTAAAGGTCAAATTCAAAAGATAAGCTTAGTAACTTTGGCTGGGTAAGCTACTAACTCTCTTACCTTGCTAGCTATGCTAGGGCTATATTGTACTTGTCAATTACTCTTACTTACTTGTTTGATCAAGCATCTAACCCTTCCATATATTAACATGCACCACTCATGTTAAGCACCCTTATCATATTTTAAATTATAAAACACCTAATCTCATAAATTGTCAATTTATTAATCATTAGAATTAATTTACCTAGATCAATTTGTAAGACCATCTTTATTAAACATATATTAACAATAAATTTATATATATTTAACCATAATTTATTGTAGCTATATAATTCATTCATAACACAATATTTATTTATTTAAAACTTTAGTAAATAAATAAATTTTAGAGTATTATTATTTAAAAATAAACTTTAAATTTTAACAAGGGGATCGCATACACCAATTTGGTGTGCTGGCTTGGCTGTGACCTTAAAAATAGATTATTATTATTATTATTATATATAAAAATAAATTAAATTAAAATTTTATTTTTTTCCTTTTATAAAAACTAAAATAAATTTATATATATATAAAATTAAAATAATTAAAAATTATATATAATTTAAAACAAAATAAATGAATTTAATTATTAATTAAATAAATAGTTATTAAAATATATTATATAAAAATATTTTGAACAAGGTTGGAAAAAAAACACTCTGCTAAAACCCTACACTCCCCCTCTCGCTCACACATCACGCATTATTCTTCCCCGACCGCCTCTTCCTCTGCAACTGCAGGTTGAGGGGGGTTCGGCCCTGGCTCCACAACTGGTCATTCGAAGGCACGACTATGGATTCTTGGCATCATATGGGTTCGGCGAGGACCGTTTTCGAGTGGAGGAGCGGAGGCCTGGTGCATAGTTTGTGGTGCAAAGGAGGAGCAGAGGCCTGACACATAGTGCATAGCCTTTGACCCTTATGGGATTCCTCCTCATGGTTTAGTGCTAGTGGTGGTGCGATAGTGCAATTCCCCTTAGTGGGCTCTCTTCCTCATGGCTTAGCGTTGTTTGTGGCACGATAGTGCACTTCCCCTTCGTGGGCTCTCTTCCTCAACGCATAGTGCATGAAATATGAACTCGTGCGCTCCCTCGTGGCTTGGTGCTTGTTTTTTTGGGCGTTGACTTTCACTGGTGGGCACATACTGCATAGCCTTTGGTCGTGGCTTGGTGCTTGAATTGGCCATTGGGATATGGTGTTGTATGTTGTGTTGATTTACAAAGAAATCACTTGGTGGACTTGAAGAGAGATTGGGCCTCGGGTCCCATATTTTCTTTTTGTTTATAAACGCATGGTGCAAGAAACTTTCCCCTTGGGTGCTCTCATCATGAGTTGGTGCTTGCTTTGAATGTTGATTAGTGCTATGTGTTGAGACTTGGAGCTTTCTTGTTGATGGTATATATTGACTCGTTGCTTGATGGATTGATAGATTGGACTTAGGGCTTGAGCCCAATATTTTCATTTTTACTTATATTATTTTATTTTTTTAATATATATTATTGTATTTTTTTTTATATTATTTCATTTTTTATTTATGTTTACATATTGTGTAGGTCATCATCTTGATGACTTTTAGAATTTATCGGTGGTTGTTCAATTTCGGTAAAAGGGTTAAATGTGACTATGTGTAAAGGTGTGCAAAGGTTTTCAGGTTAACAATTTCTTGTGGTTAGAAAATAGATGGAAGAATGGAATACGTTTGCACGGCTCCTTCCTTCTACCTTTCACCTAAATCAAATTTCTCATAGGTTTTGTTTTTTTCTTATTCTCTATAAGAGTTATTCTAGGGTTTCTTAGTGGTAAATTCAGGGTTTTGTGGGTTATTTCAGGGTTTTATGGGTTATTTCTACTCATTATTAGGACATCATGTCTAAATTTTTGTCTTAAGGTGGGTAGGCCCTAGGTTTTAGTTTTGAAACCACACTCTGATACCATTTGTAAGGCCTTCTATTTTAGGGCCTCAAAAAAAATCTCCTATTCTCCTACTAAAACGACTACATTTTAGTTCATGATTTTCTTTTTACAAGGGATAAACTGGTAAATAGACAACATAATGAATTAGATACCATAATAATAACAACAACATAATAATAGACCAACTAGTAAAATACATACCTCGACTTGCAGGTTGGTTGATTTAGCCCATTTTTTCTGTTTGCTCTTGCTCTTGTCCAAACTACTCCAAATTGCACAAAGTGAATATTTACCTCCCAACCAACTAGGAAAAACCTCTTCGGCTCCTTAGCTCCAGGTATCCTTGCAGTTTCTTGCCCCCCAAGCCCAAAGTTCCCAGCAACAATAGTGCCCTTGTAAAAGTTCACCAAAACAATCTTTGTCCTCCAATCTCCTCCTTCTTCCCTCTCTCTTTCAAAATTTCTTCCTTGCCTTCTTCTTCCCCAATTTCCCCCAAAACAAAAGACCCCTCTTAAAGTCCTCTCCCCTCTTCCTTATCCTCCTCTCTCGATTCCCTCTCCCTCATTCATTTCCCCAACTTCCTTATCCCCTCATTAATTCCCTCAACTACCATAAATAATAAAATAATAAAAAGATTCATTGTATTTAATTTAATAATTAATTAATTTTAACTTAACAACTATGATCAATAAAATCAATTGGGTTATTACATCCACGGGACAATGAAATTCGATTTTATTATGTTCAAGGGAGAATTACAACAACCAACGTATACATCCCTCCAACCCTTCAACCATGCACATCTATCAGCCTATATGGCTTACAACAATTACATACAATACATGCACCTCTATGGCTTACAAAAATTACATACAATACATGCACCTCTAACCAAACATATATGTTTAGTTAATTTGTCTCAATTGAAGGCTAAATGTTAAGATCTAAAACCACCCACATTCCTTGTTGGGAAATTCCTTTCAACACAAATAAAAATTTATACCAGGAAAACAACGTCTGAGATTTTGTTTTGATTCATTCAATTCAATTTTTTGGAAAAGAGAAAGGTACTGCACTAGTGAGGCCTAAGATTATTTTATTGTTTTTATTTTAAATATAGTAGTGTTTATTTTTCTGCTCGAAATTTTTTAGAAAAACTTTTCTAAATCACCAATATTGGATCATAGAGCCCATTGAAGATTAAAGTAAACTTCATGATATATCTCATTGAAAATTAAAGTAGATTAATGTAAACTTCATGGTCCATTGAAGATTAAAGTGGACTTTTCATTGAAGTTTGCTCGAACTTTTTGTTGATTTCATTATAATGATTTCCATCCAGATGATTTAAGACTTTCAATAGTGTTTGGAAAAATCATAGTGTTATTAATGGATTGTCGATGTTTCAGATCCATATTAGGATCCATTTTCAGGACAAGAAGCTTGGATTAAAAATCGAAAAGAAACACTTAATATAAATACTAAAGGAGAGAAAAGAAAACTTAGAGGTCTGCTAGAAAGAACCCTAATTTATTAATTAGTTTGAGTTTTAGTTTAATCAAAGTTATTTGTTTTTTAAGTTTTAATTTATTTTGAAATTTTTCTTTTTTCAAATTTTTCATTTTAGTGTTGCTTCGAATAAGGTCTAAGGATTTAGATTTAAAAGTTTTGATGTTTTTAGGTTAATCAATATATATTAAATGATATTAGTTTATATTTTCAATTAAGATTTTTCTTTTTTCATTCTTTAATTTTATATGTTGTTTTCTAGCTAGGGTTTACTTTTTCTCTTTCTTTAAAATTTTTAATTTTTAATGTTGTTTTATAATTAGAGTTAAAAACTAAGTATTTAAAGTGATTTAGATTAATTTTTTTTTTTATGTTTTGATGATTAAATTAATGCCTATTTTAATGGTTTGTTAACCTAGTGTTAGAAGACTAGAATTTTTTAATTTTTTAGAACTAAAAGTGTTTTTAATTTGAAATTAGGTTTTTTTTTTTTTTTTTTTTTTTTTTATTATAGAGTTAATTATTTAACTATTAATTTATTTTTTATTAGAGGGAGCAAATTTTCATTTAGTATTTATATTAAGCGTTTCTCTTTGATTTTTAATCCAAGCTTCTTGTCTTGAAGATGGATCCTGATATGGATCTGAAATGTCGACAATCCATTAATAACACTGTGGTTTTTCCTAACATTGTTGAAAACAATCATCACCACATAAATCTCATTGAACAAATTTAAGACTTATTAAGATAAAATTTGATTTATCCAACTTTGAAAAGGATAAAAAATACTTTATTTTATTTTTTATTTTTTAACAAATACATTTTTAAATCATTATTGTTTTGATGATTTTTTTTTTTTTAAATAAATATCATAAGAATTTAATTCTCATATACACTATATTAAATAACATTTACTATATTTAAAATAAAAACAACAACTTGATATGAGTCTTTTGTTTTACTGCTCTAGTATGCATTATAGGGTAATATATTGGGGCTTAGTCTAAATGTTTTAAGTTTTTGATTTTTTCCAGTGACTATCAATGAATCTAGCAAAACAATTGTTGGCAAAGTTGCAATTTTAGAGTGCTCAAATCTTGTGTTTGAATGCATAAATTGATTCAACGCCCTAAAAAAAGGGGAAATAAATTTTTTATGCAATATCAATCACTAAAATATACAATTCCTATTGTTTTTCTAAAATTTTGATAAAATTTTGAAAAAAATCCCATAAAAAATGCTAAAAAAAATAAAAAACTTAAAACTTTTAAAAATTGCAAAAAATTAAAAAATTTAAACTACACCTATCGGTTAACATTTATTATATATTCAAGAAAGAAACATTAACATGGTGTCCGTCCTATTATTAGTCCCTGCCGAAGGTGTAGTTCCTGCCAAAGGTGTAGTCCCCGCCGAAGGCGTAGAGGGGCTATAACGATCGATAAATCACTGACTTCATATTAACTTGCCCTTTGACTATAAATTTTTGCACAATCTCTATTGTTAGAACTAGAGAATAGAAATCATTATTTTTTATATAATAAAAATAATTATTTGTTATCATCTCATTGGAGAATAGATTCGAAGTCTTATTTCCATCTTCGTTATTCCCAATGTTTTAAATGTTTAGATATCCAAAGTTTTGAGCATCAACACTCTCTTTTTTTTATTTTATTAAAATGTTTACATACCCAAATTTTTGAGCATTGACGCTCTTTTGAGGTACTTGAATAGGCTTGACAACTTAAATGTTTACATAGAGCGAGGTCCTTAAACAAGCCTGGCAACCTTAAATGTTTACTTAAATAGGCATGTCAGAGTACATTTTTCCTTCAATTTTTACATACAATCTTGCAGTGAATTTGGGAAATATTGTTGTCCACCACCACTCACATAGTCATCATATGTTTCATATTTCTTCTATGTTTGGAATGCAATTTAGTAATCATTGAAGATACATATATTCTTTACTAGTTCAGTGGTTGTTGCTTGTTCACTGGTTTATTGGTTCCTTGGTTGTTGCTTGTTCACTGGTTTATTGGTTCCTTGGTTGTTGCTTGTTGGTTTTTGGTTCAACTTTGCAAGGTTGAAGTCCTGCACCTGCGGTTGGACCTGTTGTTGCTTGTTAACTAGTTTGTTGTTTGCTTCTTGCTTTTGTTTGCTTTAACTTTTCAAGGTTGGAGTCATGCGCCCACGTTTCACTTTGCAACGTTCAAATCCTGCACCCGCAATTGGACCTGTGATTCTGTCATTCATCGTTGACGAGTAAGTTTCAATACCATAGTTTCATTCGTATTCGTTGTTTACTCTTTACTATTTATATTTTTCAATTAAGAATGTTTAAGTATTTATTAATCATTCTTATCTTGCAGACTTTCCATAGAGGTTGGCATATCTTTTCCTCTTGCTCTTAATATTTCCTCCAATTGTTTCCCCAAACTCTGCACCATATGCATGCCAATGTCGTCTACACAACTCTGGCTATCATTTTTTCTAGCATTACAAATCCCGGTCCTTTGTCGTATGTGATGAAGTGGAAATCTAACGCCTCAATTGAATAAGGAAACTATTTATCCTTCCCACCTTTCCCTCGATGATATTCCCACCTTTCACAGGAATGAGTACCTACCTATCCTCTACATGAATCAAACCCGTGACTTTCACATGAAAATACGATGTCAATCTTGTTGCCTTTGCAAAATTTTCTTGTAGAATAAAAATCCAGGTAGGTGTAGAAGGGATAAGTATGATACAATGGTAACCAAGCTGCAACAAAATTGCACACCATTGTTAGGCATTATCTATCTTTTTCGGTGACATATTTCAGTAAGTTATAAAGAAAAAGTTCCAGGTCCTGAAATGTAAATCTTGGGTAATTCCAGGACGTGTTGTTGCATTTTGTAGGGTTGAAATCTTGCACTTGCAATTGGACCTGGGATTCTGTCGTTCATAATTGACGAGTAAGTTTCAATACCATAGTTTCATTCGTATTCGTTCTTTATTGTTTACTATTTACAGTTTGCAAGTAACAATTTTTAGGTATTCATTCATCATTCCTATCCTGCATACTTTCCATAGAGGTTGGAATATCTTTTCCTCCTGCTCTTAAATTTTCCTCCAATTTTTCCCCCAAACTCTGCACCATGTGCATGCCAATGTTGTCTGCACAACTTTGTCTATCATTTTTTCTAGCATTACAAATCCTGGTCCTTTGCCTTATGTGATGAAGTGGAAATCTAATGCCTCAATTGAATAAGGAAATTATTTATCCTTCCCACCTTTCCCAGGAATGAGTACCTACATGCCTTTGCAAAATGTTCTTGTAGAAGAAAACTGCAGCTAGGTGTAGAAGGGATAAGTATGCTACAAAAGGTAACCAAGATGCAACAAAATTGCACACCATTGTCAGGCATTATCCATCTTTATTGGTGGCATATTTCAATAAGTTATAAAGAGAAATTTCCAGGACTTGAAATGCAAATCATGGGTAAAGGATGAAGATAAAATACAAAACAAGCTAGGTCCAAACATTAATTTTGATTTCGGAGTATCCTCCCACATGATAAATATAAATCTTATAAGGGTTCATACTTCCAATAGTTGCTGAGAAGATGAAAAAAAGATTGTTAAACTGTCAAATTTCTTTTGGCCATTGGGTCTGACACACAGAAAATTGTTAGGCCAGTGTTTTGCAATTTTCTAGCTAAATTTCTTTTATATAGTTTATAAAATGGGATTTACACACAGAAAATTGTTGCGACAATGTTTTACGATTTTCTAGCTAAATACTCAATCTTTGTATTGAGAAAAATGATACTATTGTTTTATTTGCATTATCTCTTCTATATAGTTGGGCACTAACTGTAGCTTTGTTTCTCTGTCATATGCTATAGCAACCATGGAGCATTGGATTTGAGATGAACAAAGGTTGAAGGATAAATATCATAGTTGGTATGCACTCCCAAACTTATACTTATCTTTTTTGTTATTTTCATATTATCTAAACATAACTAAGAAACATCTTGAAAATCACAACTTAAAATATGGAGCAAGCAATGGATGTTGAATTCTATCAAATAGATGCACACTCAATTTTACATGGCAACATCGACTAGGTATTGTGTATCAATGCCCTTTTCATATAAGTTGAATTTCATATACTAAAGGAGATTGCCTCTTCGATGCATTTCAAGTTCTATTGTACTTTTGTTATTCCTCGACTAAGTTGTGCAATGGATTTATAGATAATTTCCATACGTACTGACATATTTGAAAGAGACTTCTTGGTGGAACTAAATTTGACAGGCGATGAATACATCCAAGTGATACAATCTACACTTAAGCAACCAACAATTTTCCTTAAACGAAAACTTTCACATATTTGGAAAAATGGTTTCTCCAAGGACATGCCAAATATGTGGAATGCAAATACATATGCGCAATTTGTCCTCAATGCATATGCTTCAGCATCATATTGTACCTCATACATGACAAAGGTTGATAGATCTATGACAAGTGCATTCAAAAGAATACACAGAGAACATGAAATACAGATACATGGGCTAACACTTGATAGTGTTTCCTTCGACCCTGTTGGAATATGAATACATGGACTTGTATACACATCTCTGTCCCATGTTAGAAACATAGAGTCCTTGTATTATCTAAGTGCTCTTACAAAAGATAACTTCAAAGTCAAACATAAAGTTGATACTGAGATGCAACGCCTTCAGACTAGTGCAAAATGGCATCTGCAATATGATTACCAATAAGAAATGCACAGAGATATTGCAGATATTCAATAATATAACATAACTATATCAGAGATGCAACCATAAACATAGATATACAGTAATACATGATTTCTATTAATCAGAGAAATGTACAGAGACTGTAAAAATAAAGAGTGAAAGACTCGCTAGAATGGTGGCAGCTTATCTCTGAGAAGAGATGTGACGGCTACTCACATTCGTAAGAAGATGATTACAATGAGGCTCTGAAGGCCCTTTTACAATAAACGGGAATGCCAAAAGTCCTAGACATCCAAAAAACTAACCCTAGGAGATGAAGCGCCAAAATTCATGTGGGCCCCGTTTGGGTAAGTGAGTACATCAACTTCCCGGGGTCGTAACTTTTGCATATGATCTCCGTTTTAGGCGTGTGATAGCTCATTGGAAAGGTATTATCGAGGAGATTCATTTTGGGGGATCAATAATGCCTTTGGATATCATTGAGAACCTATATCTCGAAAAACCTTCGTTTAGGCCCTCAAAATGGCCCCAGAAGTTAAAACTTGCTAAAAATAGTAAATTGCCAAAATTGCCAGAAAACAGTTTTGAGGCAGTCAGAAAAGGTGGGTGGCCACCGATATCCACCTGGATCAATCCTCCCTCCTTAGGACACAATGGTCTCCATTGCATTGAGTTCCCGGGGGAGAGGGAAAAGCATTTGTTGAATCTGCATCTTGGCGAGCTGCTTGTCTTGCTGGAGAAGTCACGTTGCTTAGTTTGTGGAAATCTGTCACGAACCTGTGGCTGGAAGGTTTGGACCTTTTTAACCATTCTGGCTATTTTAGATGACTGTGTGCAGAAGGAATCTTCCTATTTTTCTGCAACCTTGTCGACCTGCTTCTGTTGGATAGAAGGTGCTTTGGCCGAAGCTGTGGTGGCTGCAGTATCCTTCTGTTCACCCTTTGAACAGATTGTGGAGAAGATGAATTTTCTAGTATGAGATACTGCCTTGCGACACTGTTTAGGTGGGGCAGTAGTTGGAACTACCTCTGGTATCCTGTAGAGATGACCTCCTAGAGTAATAATGACACTACGGGGTCGAGACTCATAGATAGCATGGTGTTTCCACATATATGGCTGGCCCAAGAGAACATCACATACATCCAGTGGGGCAACATCACATAATACCTCATCCTTGAAGGGTTGGATGCCGTATGACAATCGACACTGCTGGTTGACACGAAGATCTCGTCCTTGGCAAAGCCACCCAATGTTGTATGGTTGCGGGTGTGGTGTTGTCGACAATCCCAACTGTTTGATGACCTTTGCTGAGATGAGGTTCTTTTGGCTTCCGCTATCAACAATAAAATGCAGCGGGGTCCCCTTCACCCACATCTGTGAATGAAAAAGGCTCTCCCCCTCTTCTAGATCTGTTGGTTCTTCTGGTTGAATTGTTGCGGTTGCGACACTAGCAGTGGGGTCTGCGTCGATGATCTGTCTTTTACCAGTATTTTCAGAATCAGATTCTGAATCAGGGTTCGGCTCCTTGTCTTTGATCTCAGCCACCAATGACTGTTTTGAGCGACATTCGTCGGTGTTGTGCCAGGGGCTT
>ML780747.1:776470-811646 GCA_009831015.1 Picea engelmannii
GACATGGGGGAGAGCCTTAAGGAGTGCGAAGGTGATATTTTCCTTGTCTGAAAAATTATGAACAGAGAAATAACCTTCTAGTAGATTTAACCATTTATCTAGGGCATCTGCATCTATTTGACCTTCAAATACGGGAATATCAATATGAACCTGTACCTTGAAAGGCGAGGTGCCTCCAAAGTGGTCGCTTTATGAAGATGCGCCTGATGCTATCGGCAGGCGTTGAAGGATGTGGGAAAAATTCTCCATCATTTCATCCCTCTGTCGCGTGGGAGCTTGCTCAAGCAACAGACTGATAGGATCGTCTGCTCCATCGATTTTCTTTTCTTCCGCCATTGAGGGTTTCTTGGGTGTGCGAGAGAGATTGTCTTCAAGAGAGACAAGCTCGAGACCCAACTTTCTATACTCGGACCTCGTCGGGGACATGCATTGAAAAACGATCAAGAGTAGCCCACTCTGATACCACTGATCCAGATTATTTTCGGCACGAAATGAGAGCGGAGATATAATAAAGAAATGCACAAAGATATTGCAGATATTCAATAATATAACAGAACTGTATCAGAGATGCAACCATAAACATATATATACAGTAATACACGTTTTCTATTAATCAGAGAAATGTACAGAGACTGTAAAAATACAGAGTGAAAGACTCGCTAGAATGGTGGCAGCTTATCTCTGAGAAGAGATGTGACGGCTACTCGCATTCACAAGAAGATGATTACAATGAGGCTCTGAAGGCCCTTTTACAATAAACAGGAATGCCAAAAGTCCTAGACATCCAAAAACCTAACCCTAGGAGATGAAGCGCCAAAATTCATGTGGGCCCCGTTTGGGTAAGTGAGTACATCAACTTCCCGGGGTCGTAACTTTTGCATATGATCTCCGTTTTAGGCGTGTGATAGCTCGTTGGAAAGGTATTGTAGAGGAGAGTCATTTTGAGGGCTCAATAATGCCTTTGGTTATCATTGAGAACCTCGATCTCAAAAAACCTTCATTTAGGCCCTCAAAATGGCCCCAGAAGTTAAAACCTGCTAAAAATAGTAAATTGCCAAAATTGCCAGAAAACGGTTTTGAGCCAGTCGGAAAAGGTGGGTGGCCACCGATATTCACCTAGATCAAGTTGATACTGAGATGCAACGCCTTCGGACTAGTACAAAATGGCATCTGCAATATGATTACCAATCCATACAAACAAACTCATCTGTATCAATTCTCTCACTCAACACACGCAGCTTAAATGCACATATGAACGATATACTTATTGACTTTGACACAATGCAATCTGATATTTTGTGCTTGCAAGAAACATACATGAAATTATGCATGCAAAACAAGCAATTTCCAAATCACAATTGCATATCAAGTTACATTACGCATGGAGTGATGATATTAGTGAAAAAATAACAATTTTGGATCATATGCATTTCGAAGAAAAAAATGTTGAGATGGTTCTAGCAAGAGTAATTTTCCATGGATTTCAAATTGCAATATTGAATCTCTATGTCGCTCTGCATGCAACATTGCCCAACATAATGAATGTTGTTTCAAATGCATTACACCATTTACATCTAAACGAAACCATTATCATTCTAGGAGACTTCAATGTTGACATGCTACAAAATAGTGCCATAACAAAAGAATTGGAAAACTGTATGTGCAATTACAATCTCCTCTTTCTTTTCGATAAGATAAAGCATGTACAAAGCACACTTATTGCCCATGTATGGTCAAATGTGTCCATTTCACAATATACCATCTTTACCTTAGACACATATTGGTCTGACCATGATACAATTTGTCTTGTACTTGAATTATGAAATATACATCAATCATATTACAAAATCTTATTTCCATGTCTCAAAGCATATCTGGATACTTTGTTGCAAAAAAACAAATCATTGAGCTAGGATCATCCAACTTCTTTATATTTTCTACCTTGTAATAGATTTTGGCCAAAACAAATTCTATATAACCACAACCATGGATCAAGAAAAACAAAAGTGCATGCTTCTAACTCTATGTTTTACTCTATTCCTTTGATTCTCATTTAGTGTATGTACATATTACTTGTTTTCCCTTACATACCAACTTACATTCATGTTCATTGTATTTTGTGTGTTCCCACATTGAAACAAACAAAATAACTGGACAAGACAAAGGACTCTTAACCACAAATGTAGAAGAAGACATACAAAGGTGCATGCTTCTACCCTTATTTCATATTCCATTGTTTCGTATTTCATTTATTGTATGCATATTTATTCTACTACTTTGCACCTAATTTATTATATGTAGATACTACATATGTTCCTACATAATAACTTATCTTCATGTCAACTGTATTTTCTGTACAGCTAAATTGAAATAAATAGAACTGTATTTATTTTTTTAGATGTCTTTCTACATACCAGCTTACCTTCATGTCCATTGTATTTTTTGCATTTCTACATTGAAAGAAACAAACTAATTGGAGAAGAGGATGAAGTCTTATATGCCACAGAAAAGGAAGCTGAAGTACAATCTTTGAAAAGGTATACCAACATTGATACTAATTCAAACACACAAAACGAGCATGTGGATAAAATATTGGACTAGAAAATGATGATTTGATAACAATGGGGATTTGTTGAGACTTCCAGATTCCAAAAATTTTCCTCCCCTTTTCTATTTTCCCACTCTCTTTTATATCTTTTTTCCCCTCTTCTATACTTAACCAAATTCACCTTTATTTTTCCCCTCTACTTTCCCTTTCTAGTTACTTTACTTAGTCATTTTTCCAAAAATGTGTAGTTGTGTGGGTTAGTGGACTCACGGGTTCACATTTCCACTCATGCTTCTATATCACGAGTCCAATCAACCGCTTCCTTATTCCATACTTAGTGACTTTTTCGATCATGGGTTCAGGGGCTGGCGGACTCAAAATTGCGCTTCTATTGTTCCGTGTCCTGCAAAACACACCTGGAGTTCTGCGATATACAAAATGAAAACAGGACTCCTAGGATAGCGGGCTCAAGATTACGCTTCTATTGTTTCGTGACCTACAAACAACACCTAGAGTTTCGTGATATACAGATTGACTGCTAGACTTCCCCATCATGCCCTGTTTCGTGTTACACAATTTTCATTCAAAATTTCCGAGACATACAATTTGACCGTCGAGCCCTCATGTCTCCTGAGTATCCCTTGACACCCTATTTCATACTCGATCCCCTTCAAGCTTGTATGTGACATCTAGAACAATTATGAACAATATAAAATGCATATGATTATTTAGTCGTTGTCATGTTCAATGTACACATGTTTGCATCAGAAAAAGTTGAACGAGTGACATGGGCATGAGTATTCAATCATCACAAACATCAAAAAAATGACAAGGCAAAAGGTAAAGATTCATACATTATGCTCTTGATATGTTTAGCAAAAAAATATCCTGAGTTATTTATTCATCTATTCTATGATAAATATGTTGATGTCATCTACAACACATGATTTTTAGTTCACAAGAAGTATCAACGAGCAGAAGTGAAATGCCCAACATAGTGCAAGCTCCACAGACTAAGAGGTATGGTTACAAAAATCTGACCTGCACACTTCATCCAAATTGTGCATCTACTTGTACATTTATGGAAAAAAAAATGATACAAACTGCCATTCACATTACTTTGTTCAAAAAATGTCGCTAGGTCTAAACTTATAACACCCAATATACTATCGATAGAAGGCTTGAACAATCGTCGAACTGGACAAGTGTTTTCTGGGGACATAATGGTCATGTATAACACCTACTTAGACAAGGAAAACAAAAGTAGATGCATTATGCGTGATGAATTGACAGACACCGAAGCCATGACGACAATCACACTAACTATCCCTACACACCTTGTCCAGAAACATGCAGAAAAGATCTTGCCAGGTAATGGGATATCCATTACAAATTTCAATATATTACTGAAAATAGTATATGACCGTGGTGATTGTGATCGGATTATATCGCTCAATGATACAAGTATTGAGGAAAAAATTCCAATGGTTTGTTCAGAATATTGTTTCATACCAGACACAACAATCATCAAATTTGTAGAGAGCAACAACATTTACCCAATCAAAACCATTGGCATAGTTGTTACAGTCGCGAGAAAAGTTGGCTCGCAACACATTCTCCATATATATAAAATATAGATACTGAGACAATGAGAAGGAAATGGTATTGTTCTCCATACCTAGTTTTGTCCTTTACTTTCACATGCTCATATATCTCACTTATCTTACACAACTATTACATTGTTCCATGTTGCAACTACAATTTTTCTACACCTATTCAAATTTATTTTCCTCAATGGAACAACAATTGCATAAAGGGAAATTTCCAATTATGCTCTTCAAAAATGTAACAAATAAAAGAGATGTTAAAGAGAGGATATTTCACACAACCCAAGAAAATTTTGTAACAGAATTGTGAACATACATAGTACAGGATCTGAAGAAACTAACTAGCTTGATGTAACACACCTGACCCCTTAAATCTCTTTTCAGGGGGTGGGGTATCATAATTTTGTTTTCCTTAACTGTCTCAAATCCTAACTCTGGGATTTCTATCACATCCTACTCAGCCACCACTATCCAACGACTCCCTCCACACTCAAATTCAAGCTTCAGACTAGCATATATCCCCTTCCCAAGTTATTTTGGTGTTTATTGGTCAAAGACCATGTGGCACCCATGTGGGTCCACCTCACACATACTGTCTCTAATATTCCTTCATCCATGGTGGAATTCCATCCACCATATGAGCCCACGATTGGACTTAATCTCCTTCTAATGCATCATTCCTAGAGGAATTAGGTGCTTCAGTGCTTGATGCCCCTTTGCAATCTAAGTACAAGATCACCTGAAGCTCTGAACTTTCAAAGTCCCGTAAGTATGCCACGTGGATCTGGCCTTTAGGCATTTCTATCTATCTACCATACTCCTCCAAAGTCTTGAAGTCTCAGACTCTTGGAGTTCTGGTCACTTCACCAACTACTTTGGCTAGGCGAGCACGTACCAAGGGCTGACACATGGAGGGGTCAGAGGTGACATGTGTCACGTCCCAATAGGCATATACGGTATGTGATACGCTCAAAATGAGGTGATACGTGACACATAGCTTGTGGGTCCATGTCACCCTGGTGATGTCGGCTTTCCATGTCACACTAGACTAACAACCTTCTAACATTTCCCAAATCTCACGGTCAAGATATGACCACGTAGATAGAGAGATATACATCTCTCGTTACTTCGTGAATTTGGCGTTTAGGGGTTTATCGAAACTCTGCTCCTTCCATTCCTGAAGTACCTAATCCCCAAACTAGAGGATCTATCAACACACATCCTGGAATATCGACGACTGGGAGGGAACCCAAATTATCCGAGGATCGACGATCCTCATTACTTTGCGGATTTAGGCTTCGGGGAATTTGGCGTTACAACACCCTTATTCCTATGAAGTGATCAACATCGGGATGAATGTTGTATAGATATAATGGTATGAGGATGTCCACATAACTTTGGAGATCTACGTCTCATGACTTCCACTCTAGGGTCCCTTGGGGTCCCATTGTTGGGCTACTCCTGAAGGGACATCTATCATCCTAAGAAACTCTGGTAAGTATACGTGGCACCTGACTCAGGACACATTCATCCCCTTCCCATGCCACAGCGTCTTCACACTTTGAAACATCATCACTTATCACATGGGTCCCCACATGCTCTTCTATGTGATACACGTGTGCCCATTATCGAATGATCAAGAGGGATCCCGACGGGTCCTTATATCCACGGTCTACATTACTTCACAGCTTCGGCCTTCGGGGGTTTTGACACTACAAAGTCCTCATTCTCCCGAAGCGATTAATGCTGGACTGAATTCATTGTAGATCCTACGAATAGGAGAGAACCCTAAGGATCCCCAGATCAATGGTCCTAGTCACTTCGCGAATTCGGCCTTCAAGAGTTTTGGCGTCACTACCGCTACATTTTACCAAAGCGAGACTTCATCGAAGTACCATGTGTTGGTCCCTTATCCTAAATGATCAGATGGTAGATGGGTTTCCTAATGATCTCACCAAAATCTATGGCTCTCCTTCACTTCATAACTTCGGCGTTCGGGGAGTTTGATGCTATAGTATCCCCATTCTCCTGAAGTGAAACTTCGTCGAAGTACCATATGCGAAACCATCCACTAGACGATCGGACGGTCGAGAAGGGGCCCCAACGGAATCCCTAGATCAACGACTCAAAGCCTTGTGTGACTCTGGTATTCGGTAATTTATGGCATTTATGAAGTTTGAGACCCCAAGGCTTCTGGCTCCCGAAGCTCCAAAGCCATCAAGAGCTAGCTCCTTTCAGACTTAGCGTAGGGTTCTTAGACCTTAGTCATATGGATCCTCTGATGAATCTTGGGCTATAAGCTCTACTCTTAGCCAAGATTTATCGAAGGCCATGAGAACGAGCCTAAGGTATCTTAGGCTACCGGTTTAAAGGAAATGCCTTCCTAGCTCACAGAACTTTAAGTTCTGAAACAAGGCAGGGTAATATTGTGGAATTTACTACGATGGTAGCAGCGCCTAGAGGCTTAATCTGAATCTGGAACTGGGAGGTAACTCCCTAGGGAAAACACTTTTGAGGGTTAAACTGGAGCATATGTAAATTCAAGCAGAATCATAAGTCCCCAAGGAGATAAATACATACACATCACTTGATCAGTCAATGTAGAGGCCAATCTTAAAATGTATACATACATGCATTCATTCATTATTCCATTTCAAAGCACAAAGAATAAAAACACTTATCAGAACTAGAAGGTGGGATGCAACTACTAGAAGGGGTTCCCATTTCCACCCAACCACAGGCTTAGTCACTCCTTATGGATTTACCACTGGCCACCCTCGAGCTAGACCATGGTGCTTTGAGATTAAATCTCTTCTTTTGTCTCAACAAAAATTAGGGATGAAGGTTACTCTTCTTATCTCGTCTCAGTATCTATCTTTTTGCACACTTCACACTCTCCTCTTCCCATCACGCCTTCCTCTCCTTCCTTCCTCAGAAAAATTGCATGTATCCTGAATCCCCAGTCCGTGGTTAGGTCTAGAAGCCTTACAAATGGGCGATCTACCCCAACCCCTCATTAATTCTTGAGGAGGTCTTCCCACCTACCATCCTGACTGTAATTCATTCGAGGGTCAAAGGCTTGTTCTGATCCTGAGCAATTAAATCCAAAAAAGTACTGGTCTGGTGAATTTTAATGCAACCATTCCTGGTCCCCTTCACCATCTCTTCCATAGCATTCATGGTGTCTCTTAGTACACCCCCTTTCCAGCAGTCATGCAACACTTATCCATTTTCTAGTAAATAACAAAATTTACATTCATTGACCTTTTATACAAAGGTCCATCAAATCAAACATTCACACATATTGAGTTTTCCATAGTCTCTTAGGCAATATAGTTATATTTACAAACTGGGGGAAACAAGGTGTTACATTCAACAATTGTTGTACGTATACATATACAATTTCATCCACTCTTTTCACATAAAATTTTTCTTAAACAATTTTGTGCATCTTTTTTGTTGTACGCATATATATTATATTGTTCAATATATTAACTACTATGCTCATATGCGTAGGTTGATGGTGTTTTGATTGCAACAAATGCATACTCGACTCCCTTCGAGCCTATATGTGCCAAATGCAACTCTCTTGCTTCTTCCTCTTCTTTCATAAATGATGGCATAATTGATTGTCTATGATGCGTTAAAAAATTCCCTTACATATATAGACATTGCCTCAATGTTGCCATCTAAACCCTCAACAACACAATTTTACATTGGACAATTAGGCAACCTGTATTACAAGATGTACTTCCCGAGTTGGCAGAATTTCCATATGAAGTATACCTATAGAAAAAGGCAAACATTGTCTACATGTTACATGACTTTCGCGTCCATAGAAAATTTACATTAAATGTGGACAATGTAATACTGCATATCGACTGAACCAAAAAGAAAAAAAATCATATCATGCGTTGACAAGAAATGAAACAATCTGATTTGTATCTGTCTATTCTACCCAATCAAGATATGAATAGTAGTGCCATGACAAAGTGAAGTGGAAATGCATAAGATTGTTGAGTCTAGGAATGAGAAGATGAGGAAAGACCTCATACAAAGTATCCAACTGTGAATAAATCAAGTCCATTCTTTGAGCCGTCAAAATGGTTTTCTCCTTTGAACGGAACCATCAAGCATTTTCAATAATATTGCAAATTTGGCATTGTTCAAACTCTATTAAGTTAAATGTTGACACTCTTTTCCATAACTAGTAATGTTAGAACATTGCCAGCACAACGTGATCTTGGTTCATAGTACTATCAGAAGAAAATGTTCATATGGATCTTGGTTCATAGTAATATAGTAATCGACAAAATTCTTGTTGCCCATTTGGGGATTTGGTTATATATGGGATACAATGCCCAATCTCCGCTGATTTTTTCCTGTCTTGTGTTTGGTAGAATTTTGTTCATGTGCTTTCATATTGTAGTTCAAGGTTCTCATGGGCCCAGTTTTTGAATTATGGTTGGATGATAGATTCAAGATCTTAGCGGTTTTTCTATGATATTAAATAATATACAAGATTTGCCTTACCTTTTAATGTAATCTCTGTGAAGCAAATGTAATATGTAATTCATTTTAGCACTTTTACTTGATTGATGAAATTACCAAAATTCTTCTTCAGAAATATTTTGAAAGAAAAAGATATATGCTAGATGAATTTGAATGGGACTATGATATCAACCACACAAAATTAAAATTAAAATTCGTTGTTGAAAGTACAATAATTTTACTTGAACAACCCTCCATTGATTTTTCTGTAACTTTTCAATGCTTCTCTTATGCATAACACATCCAAGAAAATATAACTATGACTCGCTTTCGCTATTCCTTGATTGAAGAGATTGTACAAATGTCTAATGCACTTCATAGTTACTGTTAATACCATCAATGGGGATTTGTTAAGACCAATTCTTTCTTCCAAAAATTGTCATCCCCTTTCCTTTTCCCCTCTACTTTCCCTTTCTGGTTACTTAGTCGTTTTTCAGAAAATGTCTAAGTGCGCGGGTTGGTGGATTCACGCGTTCACATTTCCACTCATGCTTTTATATCATGAGTCTGGCCGACCACTTCCCCGTTCCATACTCAACCACTAATTCTATTGCGGGTTCCCGACCAAGCGGGCTCAAGATTGTGCTTCCATTGTTTCGCGCCTTACAAACAACACCCTAAGTTCCCTGATATACAAATTGACAACCAAATTCCCCTTTCTTTTTCCCCTCTACTTTCCCTTTCTGGTTACTTAGTCGTTTTTCTAAAATTTTCTCATGCTTTTATATCACAAGTCTGACTGACCTCTTCTCCATTCCATACTTAGCCACTTTTTCGATTGTTGGTTCCCGGGCATGCACGCTCAACATTGTGCTTCCATTGTTCTGTGACCTACAAACAACACCTGGAGTTCTGCGATATACGAATTGACCGCCGAACTTCGTCATCATGCCTTGTTCTATGTTACGCATTTTGCAGTCAAAAGTTTAGAGACATACAATTTGACCGTCGGGCCCTCACGTCTCCTAAGTATAACTTGCGACCCTATTTTGAAGCCCTACCGACCACTTTCCATACTTGGCCATTTCTTGGAATCTCTTTCGTGGGTCATCAGGTTGGCAGGTTCACGAAACATCCAATCCTTAATCGCTCTTCGTCGTCCCCACCACCTTCGCACTTCTTTCTAAGTATGAAATTATTAAGCTTTAATGCTAATAGCTCATCATGCAGGGACCGTAAATATTGTCATTAATGAGTGAAAGGATCGAGGATATCTCCCATTAATACACATGAATATTGTCATTAATGAGTGAAAGGACCATGGATATCCCCCATTAATACACATGAAACCAAGATTTGCTAAGGGTTATATTATCCCTTCCGATTGTTCATTTCAAACATCATGGAATCTCTTTCGCGCATCGTCGGGTTGGCAGCTTCACGAAATCTCCAATCCTTAATTTCTCTTCGTCATCCCCACCATCTTCACACTTCTTTCTAAGTATGGAATTAGTAATATTTAATGGTAACAACTCATTACGCGGGAACTGTGGAGATTGTCATTAAACAACAAAAGGCTCGAGGAGATCTCCTATTGATACGCATTAAACCAAGATTTGCAGAGGGTTATATTATCCCTTTCAAGTGTTCATTTCAAACATCATTTGGAGAAAACAGACGTTCTCGTCAACTTATGGCAGCAACTCGACAACAGTTATATGGATATACAGTAAACACCTTTGAGCATGATGACCAGAACTTCCAGTGGTACATGGCATATTCTTACTACTCATCCCCTTCCGCCCTGAAGGAAGTAATTTGGATTTCTGGAATTGCTCGTGCAGGTTGTGTCCCTGAAGTATTTGACTGTAAGGATATGGTCTCTTGGTGCACTGAGAGATATATTTCAAGCCAAAGAATTATTCAATTGCGGGACCAGTCTCTTGTTCTGTGGAGATACAGTGAACATCTTCGGGCAGGAGGACCAAAAACTCCAGTGGTCTAGGGAATATTATTACTAATCATCCCCTTCCTCCCATAATAAGTAATTTGGACCTCTGGAATTGCTCATGCAAGTTGTGTCCCTGAAGTCCTTGACTGTAAGGAGGTGGTCTTTTGGTGCGTCGAGAGATATATTTCAAACCAAATAATTATTCCACTGTGGGATCACTCTCTTCTTTCTTTGTCACCTTAGGTCTTCTAGAAGATGTTGAGATTTCCAAAGCCAACATTTACCTTCAAAGGAGAACACTGCAAGGAGTTCCTAAAAAATCATGAGAATCAGTTTTGTATCCATGCTCAAGAGCTTGTCGATGCCTTCTGCATGTTGTTGCACTAGATGAACTTCATAGAATTGTATGCATGTTTTTTTTTGTAACTTCTCTACCTGTATTTATGACAAGTATGTTCAATGCTTCAGTGCAAAGAACTCAATCCAATGTTTATGGATAAATATATATTACCCACTATTTTTCTTATAGATTTACTATTAAAAAATTGCCTTGGAATCTTGGTTGGAGCTTCTTTATTGGATTTAACACCTCTTCTCGTTTGCATGGTTCAATAGTCTCGTAATTCTTAAATATTCTATTGACTCAAGTAATTTGATCAAATATTAAGCATGGAACAATTATGTGACAATGCATTGTGTCGATCACATGAGACTTCTACGGAAACATAAATGAATTTTACACACAGTTTCAAACCAACATTCAATTCCATTCGTAATGTAGATAGAACATAGAAACACTAATTCACGATGTGGGAGTTGGGGCCCCACCCAAGAAGTTTCGTTCTCATCTCAACCTTACTGAGCAAACAATATCTTATTTCCCTCTCACTTCCTTGATTCCTTCACTCAAGAAGGAACCATACTATTGGTTGCCCATCCCCTGACCTCTATTTGAGCACTTTTACTTTATTAATGAAACAACCAAAATTATTCTTCGCAAATGTTTTGAAAACAAATGATATATGCTAGCAGAAGTCAAATGGGGCTATGATATCAACCACAAAATCAAAATTCAAGTTCGTCGTTGTTATACTTAAGGTCAAGTTGACAGTACAATAACTTTACTTCAACAACCCTCCATTGATTTCTCTGTAGCTTTTCATTTCTTCTCTTACGCAAACACATCCTGGAAAGTATAACTATGACTCACTTTATCTATTCTTTGATTGAAGAGCATGTAGAGTTGTATAATTGAATTCATAGTTATTGTTGCTCCTAAAGTTTGCACCTAAGTGCTAAAGGGCATATCCAGGCCACCGAAAGTTTGGAATTGTTGTTCTTTTGAATTTGTTGGTGAGTTAGAGGGTTGCTTCACCAAGACAAAATCATGGTCAAATTGGAAATATGATATTTTTTAGCACTAGAAGTCACCCTCGGATTGAATAGAAGGTAAGTTCAGTGCCCATCATTTTATACAGTAAATGTAAATGATTTTTAGGTGATCAAATGGAAGGGAATCAATGATAATAATGTTCTAACTCAAAAATCCGGACTAGCATGCATAAGCAATTAAGGTCTGTAATCAACTTCAGTCAATAAGTTGGAGTAAGGGTGAATAGAGGGAATACTTTGGTGAGGAGAGTGTAGAGATCTGTTGTGGACATCGGGTCTTCCAACAACCTAAGGAGGAAAAATTTAAACAAAATATCCTCTTGAATTCAAATCTCAAAGAAACTGAAAGAAATTATAACAACACTATAATCAAACATTCATCATAATACAGTTACAACAATCAATGTGAATCAGTCATTCATGAACTCTCTCAGTATCAGAGGAAAATAAGATGGAGTAAGAAAGATGACTTAGATTAACCAAGATGTCCCAAAAACAAATACATAACCAGAGAACTAGTGTTCTTCATAAAAAAAGAATTACAATAGTAGGGAGCCTAGGTCAACCATTCGACCATAACAAAATATCAAAACTGAGTATATATACTCAAAAATGATGCAAATACCAGGAGCGTGATCGAACCACTGCATTCAAAGTTTTCATTCGGTGCCTTCTCTGTCACATTGTGCAGGCCTTTTCATGTCAAATGCGAGCCCGACTCAGTGTGGGATCTGCGATAAAATCTATCCACCAGGGAGCTTTGGATTGACACTCGACCTCCACGACCCTTCTCTCTATGAATTCCATTTATGGGGTGAGACGAGTTCTCAACCACTGCCCCCATTTTCAATAACTAACTTCATTAGGATTAGGATGAGACCTGACACCCATGAATGTTCCATGCAGTGCCCACAACTTCTTCGAGTCAATCCCAATGCCTCAAGGCCAAGAATATCTTCTTCTGTGACCAAATACGGGTGCTTTCGACCTTTGGCACAATTCCTCTCCATTGCTCCATCTTCAATGTGACCTATTGCCATGACTCTGTGTAATTGTGCGATTGCGGGCGCTACCAAGGGTGGTCTGAAAGCAAACCGCTTTTGTCCCCGCAATTCACCATGAACCGCCACGTGTCCCTTTATAAAAACTACGGTTTTGATTACGGCTCGCCCCTAAGATTTTAAAACATGTGCACCTTCCGACCCCACAATTTGGCATGACCGTTGATCTTGTGATCTAATATTAGGCCCTCTGATCAACGGCTCAGCTCTAGCGCTTTCATTTCAAAACTCCTGAAGTAAAACTCCCAGAGTGACAAATCTGATGACGTGTGGCAGTCTGGATTCGGATGGCCGAGATCTACTTCGGGACTTCATCACTTTTCATGGCGCTATAATTCGTGCAATTTTGAAACTTTGAATACCTAGGGGCCGCTAATATGATCCTCACAGGGGATCTCCACCGTCGCAAAATAGAGCCCGCTTGTTTGTATTTTAAGCCCGAAATGAGCCGCTCTGCATGCTATGCTCGGATGCTTCCTATGCGGACCATGAACTTGGACAACCTGATACCCTTGACAACTATATGTGATAAAATTGGGCTCCACATTAGATGGCATGCTCCCTACGAGCTGCCAAGAACAAGTACTTCCGGTGCCTTAGCTGCTGGGTTATGGAGTCTGGCTCTAAACATTTCATTAAAGGCCGACATGTACACTATTCTAATTATAAAAGGAAAAAAAAAACACATGCTCCAGAAGGAGCTTATTTATGTACAATCCTATACTAAATGATCTTTACAAAGTGCTAGGTGAAAGCAAACTTCCACCATAGCCACCCAGACTGTCCAGTGATAATTTTTTTATCTTTACCACAACTGATCCTAAAAAAGATAGGGAAGTATGATAACAGAATGAGAACATGGCTTGGAATGATGCCCATACCCCCAAATGATGATAAGGTGAATAATTCTGCAGGCTCCAATGCTTTTTGAAAACACAGCTCCATATATGGCCCCACAAGGTCACAAAATTTATGATCAGGGGAGCTCAACTAGTAAGAAATTACCTCATGTTCTTCATTGTTTCTCACCCACTGTTTGATGCTCTCGGAGTGTACAAGTGGGTGGAGAACTGATGCAGGATGGTCAATTCTAGGTGATATTTTCTCGTTTACAAGCTCTGGACAAGAGATAAACTGCACATTTAGCTCCTATTTTTCATGTTGCTCTTTGTCTTATGCAGGTCCAGGATGGTTGATTTCCACCCAATGCCTTTCCTCAATGAATAAAGGAAAAGGATATATAGTGTGGTCTTGGAAATATTTCATATCCATATCGGAATCCGATTCATAGTTATCATACGTAGGCTTGCTGCTCCCCAAGTCAACAAAATGTAAGGTATGGATATGCTCATTTACAGGCTCAGGACAAGAGGTAGACTGCACATTTATCTCTTCCATTTCTCCTTCATGGCTCTCCCAAGGATCCAATTCATAATCATCATAAATAGGAACCAAGGAAAATATCTTCTCTTCATTATCTTCGCTACTTCCTTGTTGTTGTTCAAGATCTGATTCATACTCAATATCTTCATGCTCGGAATCTGAAACATACTAGTAGTCTTCTTTCTTATGAACATGAAAAATTTCAAGATATGATTTCATATGAACCCCCTTGCTAGCCCTAATGTTCTCTTCGACCTCTTCAACATCTTGAAACAGGTGTCTTAAAGATGGATATTTCCTCTCTCTCAGGTGAATGACCAACTCTGGGTGTTGAGCCATGACATAGTACACCATGGAATCAGTCTTTGTGGGTTTGATCTCCATAGGCATACTATGATAAGCACCATAAAACCTCATGTTGAATACAACCAAGGCCTCCTCATCCCCTCTCCTCACGAAATTAAACTCAAACCAGTATTGACCAAGGGACTTGTTCTCACCCCAATCCTTTAAAAATGAATGGCATGGCTCGGTCCAAGAACCAATAGAACCAGCTTGCAGACATATAAACCACACCGCAACATCTCCAGATAGGGATTGCAAGAACAATTTCATGGTAACATCGTCATGAACAATTTCAAACTGGTCAACAAAATTCTCAAAGGCCCCCAAGTGCCTCTCAGCTGTAACATGATCCTCCCCAAAAAACCTAGGAATATACTCAAAGGAATAAGGAGGATATGGATGCAAGTGATGAGGGAGCCTTAAAGGTTTAAACATCCTATCTCTGATCTTAGCTTGGAAAATGGTGGGTTGAATATGAGGTTTAACAAGAATATGGATAGGCTCGGCAGTAATAACGGAAGGCAATGAGATTTGAGAAGGCTTTGAATCATTTTCAACCCCCTCAAGGCTACAAGGGTGATCAATTTCACAAGGAAATCCAATACAAATCTCACTTTTATGGATAGGATGAGGTGAAGACACAAGATCAACATATACAACACAAGAAGAGGGAATTTCTTCTTCTTCCAAGGATGGATAAATAAATGAAGGCTTATTATCATCTGAATAGACAAAGAAGAGGATAATCCTTTTTATATGTAAAGGGAAAGAGAGAAATGAGCTGATAAAGAAAAACAAGATTTCATGAAGAATGCTCATAAACATATACCTATTCTTCCCCTTCAGTATGTTCATTTTTCTTTCAACATGGCCCTCCCCAGTGGAGTCTTTGAGTGTGGAGTCACTAGGTGAAAACTACAATCTTCAATGGTTCTGATATTTGATGCACCTTCAGAATCAGAAGCTCTTTTTCGTTCTATCCCAGGGAAATGTCTTCAATTCGTTCCTCGACAACGACACCATAGATGTTATCACTAGAAGTCACCCTCAGATTGCATATAAGGTAATCCTAGTACCCATAATTTTATACAGTAAATGTAAATGAATTTTAGATGATCAAATGGAGAGGACTCAATGATAATAACGTTCTAACTCAGAAATATGGACTAGCATGCATAAGCAATTGAGGTCTGGAATCAACTTCAGTTAGTAAGTTGGAGTAAGGGTGAATAGAGGGAAGACTTTGGTGAGGAGAGTGCAGAGGTCTGTCATGGACATTAGGTCTTCCAGCAGCCTAAGGAGGAAAAACTTAAACACAAGATCCTCTTGAATTCAAATCTCAAAGAAACTAAAAGAAATTATAACAATACTATAATCAAACATTCATCATAATACAGTTACAACAATCCATGTGAATCAGTCATTCATGAACTCTCTCAGTATCAAAGGAAAATAAGATGGAGTAAGAAAGATGGCTTAGATTAACCAAGATGTCTCAAAAACAAATACATAACTAGAGAACCAATGTTCTTCATAAAAAAATAGTTACAATAGTAGGGAGCCTATCTCAACCATTCGACCATAACAAAATATCAAAACTAAGTATATATACTCAGAACTTCTGCAACTACCATGAGCGTGATCGAACCACTGCATTCAAAGTTTTCAGTCGATGCTTGCTCTATCAAACTATGTAGGCCTTCTCATGTCATACGTGAGCTCGACTCAGTGTGGGCTTGCGAGAAAATCCATCCACCTGGGAACTTTGGATTGACACTCGGCACCCACGACCCTTCTCTCTACGAATTTCATTTATGGGGTGAGATGAGGTATCAACCACTGCCACCATTTTCAATAAAAACCTTCACCGGGATCAGGACGAGGCCAGACACCCATGAATTTTCCATACGGTGCCCATGACTTCTTCGAGTCAATCCCGACACCTCAAGGCCAAGAAGATCTTCTTCTGTGACCAAATACAAGTGCTTTTGGCCTTTGGCGCAACTCCTCTCCATCGCTCTATATTCAATGTGACCTAGGGACATGACCCTAAACAATTACGTGATTGCGGGCGCTACCAAGGGTGGTCTGAAAGAAAACCACTTTTGTCCTTGCAATTCACCATGAACCGCCACACATCCCTTTCTAAAAACCACGGTTTCGATTGCGGCCCACCCCTGAGATTTTAAAACGTGCGCACCTTCCAACCCCGCAATTTGGAGTGACCATTGATCATGCAATCTAATATTAGGCCCTCTGATCAATGACTCAGCTCTGGCTCTTTCGTTTCAAAACTGCAGAAGTAAAACCACTAGAGTGACATATCTGATGATGCGTGGCAGTCTAGATTTGGATGGACGAGATCTACTTCGGGACTTCGGTGCTTTTCATGGCACTATACTTCATGCAATACTGAAACTCTGAATACCCGGGGGCCACTAATCAAATCCTCATAGGGGATCTCCACAATCGCAAAACTGATCGCGCCCGTTTGTATTTTAAGCCTAAAATGAGTTGCTCTGCATGTTGCGCTCAGATGCTTCCTATGCAGACCATGAACTTGGACGACCTGCTGCCCTTGACAACTATATGTGATAACAATATGGATGGCGGTTCTCCTTGGATGGTAGCAGAGTAATGAAAGACAAGTGAAATAATAGAGGTAAAAATAGAGGGAAATAACAAACCATTCAATGAATAATCTACTGTATGAAGTTTAATACTTAAAATAATATTTCAAGGCATTAAACAATGTATCAAAAACACAATTACTCCCATAGGTTGAAATAAAAACAAATCTTCATCAAAGCATTAGCTAACGCACCCCAGTCTCCTGAAATGACCAATATCCCAATCTACCAAATCGACCTCCCTATTATCGGATCGACAAATATGAATATCATGGGATTAGAGAATTGTTTTGTGTGAGAATTGAATTGGAAAAAAAGGTTACTTATTCTAGTTTGTTTAAGGCCTTATCACAACAAGAATGAAAATTTATGCTAAACCACTGTTATCTACAAAATCCAAACATCAATAGTGCCCATAAATAAACTATACATAGTTATAACAAAAAAAAAAGAGTTATAGTTTAAATTTGCATTTTTCACAACCTTTTTAATGATACAAACACAATACAAAATGAGTATGTAGATAAAATATTGGACTAGAAATTGATGATTTTGCAACAATGGGGCTTGTTTGAGACCAATTCCTGCTTCCAAAAATTTCCATCCCCTTTTCTATTTTCCCACTCTCTTTTATCCCCTTCATTTCCCTCTTCTATACTTAACTGAATTCCCCTTTCTCTTTCCCCTCTACTTTCTCTTTCTAGTTACTTAGTCGTTTTTCCAAAAATGTCTAAGTGCACGGGTTGGCGGACTCACGGGTTCACATTTCCACTCATGCTTTTATATCATGACTCCGACTGACCGCTTCCCCATTCCATACTTAGCCACTTTTTTTGATCACAGGTTCCCGGGCAGGTAAGCTCTAGATTACACTTCCATTTCTTTGTGACCTACAAACAACACCCAGAGTTCCATGATATACAAATTGACCGCCAGACTCCCCCATCATGCCCTCTTCCGTGTTACACATTTTTCACTCAAAAGTTCCAAGACATACAATTTCACCGTAGGGCCCTCACGTTTCCTGAGGATTCCTTGTCACCCTATTTTGAAGCTCGATCGACCTCTTTGCATACTTGGCCCTTTCTTGAAATCTCTTTCATGGATCGTCGAGTTGGCGGGTTCACGAAATCTCCATTTATTAATCGTTGTTCCCCATGCCCGCCACCTTCACACTTCTTTCCAAGTATGCAATTAGTAAGATTTAATGCTAACAAATCATCATGCAACAACTGTAAAGATTGTCATTAATGAGCGAAAGGCTCGAGGAGACAGTGACATAGACTATCCCTACACAACCTGTCCAGAAACATGCAAAAAAGTTATTGGCAGGTAATGGGATATCCATTACAAATTTCAATATATTACCGAAAACGAGTTCGACCGACTGCTTCCCCATTCCATACTTAGCCACTTTTACGATTGCGGGTCCCCAAACAGGCGGGCTCAATATTGTGCTTCCATTGTTCCATGATCTACAAACAACACCAGAAGTTCCGTGATATACATATTGACCATTGGACTGCCCCATCATTCCCTCTTCCATGCTACACATTTTGCACTCACAAGTTCTGAGGCATACAATTTGACCATCGGGCCCTCACCTCTCTTGAGTATCCCCTGTGACCCTATTTTGAAGCCCGACCGATTTCTTTCCATACTTATCCATTCCTTAATCGCTCTTCCCTGTCCCTGCCACCTTCGCACTTCTTTCTAAATATGCAATTAGTAAGATTTAATGCTAACAACTCATCATGAAGGAACCGTAAAGATTTTCATTAATGAGCGAAAGGCTCGAGGAGATCTCCCATTAATACACATTAAACAAATATTTGAGTAGGGTTATATTATCCCTTCCAAGTGTTCATTTCAAACATCATGGAATGTATTTCTCAGGTTGTCGGGTTCACCGGTTCACAAAATATCCAATCCTTAATCGCTCTTCATTGTCCCCACCACCTTCACACTTCTTTCTAAGTATGCAATTAGTAAGATTTAATGATAACAACTCATCATGCAAGGACCGTAGAGATTGTCATTAACGAGCGAAAGAATCAAGGACATCTCTCATTCAAACACATGAAACCAAGATTTGCAAAGGGTTATATTATCCTTTTCGAGTGTTCATTTCAAACATCATATGGAGCAAATGAGCATTCTCGTCAACTTATGGCAGCAACTCGAAAATAGTTCTGTGGAGATACAGTGAACATCTTTGGGTGTCAGGATCAGAACTTCCAGTGGTCCATGGTATATTCTTACTACTCATCCCCTTCTTCCCAGAACGAAGTAATTTGTACCTATGAAATTTCTCGTGCAGGTTATTTCCCTGAATTATTTGACTGTAAGGAGGTGGTCTCTTGGTTTGCCCAAAGATATAATTCAAGCCAAAGAATTATTTCACTGTGGGACCAATCTCTTGTTTCTTTGTCAGCTCAGGTATTCCGTAAGATGTTGAGATTGTCAGAGCCAACATTGACCTTTAGAGGAGAAGACTACAAGGAGTTCCTAAAAAAGTATGATAATGGGTTGGACCTCTTACTCGAGTTCCTGCAAGATACTCCTGAATATATCACAAGGTTGTAAGTTAGTTCGTTTAGAAATCCATTACGAGAAATTGCTTGGTTGTTTACGAGGATAATGGGACAAGATTCCACAACAAGCATTTCCCGCATGATTCTTTGTATTTTGTATTTCACCATCAAGGAAGAAGCCATTTTTTATAGGGGGAAGCTGATTTCCATTGAAATTTGTTCCCAATTGTCACGATTCAAATAGGAGAAGAAATTTTATATGTCATCCTACTTGGTTTCCACGATAGCGCATTGCTTCCCATTTCCAAAATTGTATGTGTCCAAGAAGGTAAACTGTGAATTCGACCCAGTAACCTTCTGTTACCAGGCCTTATGGAGGCACAAAGCCTCCCATTGTTTTTATGAGGTTTTCAATGACTTTGTTTCAATTTTAGAAGATTTATTGTTAGGAAAGGATGCTCCCCGAATGTCTGACTAGGCAACCTAGTTTTTGGATAGAAAGGGGACACTTGAACAAATGGAGAATTACAATGTAATAATGATTTTTGGCTCCAAGGAAAATCCTACTTTCCTTCCATGTCACATTACATACATAATGTTTGTTACAGAAATAGCAAGGAAATACAACTACTAGTTGCATTTTTTCCATGAGAAGATAGAAAAGCAGTTCATTCCTCTACCTTGGAAAGTTGGGGACTTTGTGTTCAAGAACATCAATATGACTTACGAATTCACAAGCCATTTAAACAAATTGAACCTAAGATATGTTGAAAGAATGAGAGAGTTTGACCTTAATGGTATTTTTGTAGAACATTTACTAGTAGTTGGCTTCAACAATTTTTTTATCCATACACTCCTGAATGAAGACAAAGACAATGATGAGAACACTCCTCCTCCTAATGCTCTCGACCTAGAGACATTGCAAAGCACAAATGAATTGTACAAACAACTGGGAAAATGCCTCGATGAGAAGAGTGTCCAATCCCCAGCTTCCACTCCCAAGAGTACAACATCCCGGAGCATCGGTCCAACGACCCAGCCCAGTAAGAAGGCAACTCACAATTATTCAAATGGAGGAGGAGATAATAACCCTCCTCCAGGTAAAATTGATAGTTCTCACAAGCTTCTCGTGAGGAAGAAGAGAAAAAACATTGTGCAAGAAGCGGAAGAGCCCAAAAATTAAAGTGATATACATGTATTCTCCTTGAAGACATGGAACTTGAGACTGATATTGAAAACGTATTCCTCAACGGTGATCAACCTGGGAATGTGATCCACCATAATCCCCTAATGGAAATAGCTTAGACCAATATTTTTGACGAAGATGAATCCTTCGTATTCCAGAGCATTGTTTTTTACAGCGAATCCAAAAATTTAATTATTGAAAAGAGAGATGTAAAAAATAAGAAAGAGAAATCTCGTTCAAAGATTAACCTTAGGAACATGCAACCATCCCAAATCTCCCAAATTCACCGAGAAACCGGAGATGCTCTTGATGATTCCATTGGAGGCCTTGAGGCAGAGAATGCCAAACTGAAGGACCAAATCAAGGAATTGGATGAAGAATTGATTCCTATCCCATTGTTTTCCAGTCCTTTAGAAATAACCGTGCATTCCACCCCTACAACCAAGTTAAAAGGATCCTCCAACCTCCTCACATCATGTAGAGGCTATGTGGAGAAGAATATCAAGAAAAGAATGGAGCTACTTACTGAAGCCTGGGAAACATAAAAAAGTATAACTTCCTTTGGAACGAGGGTAGATGCCCTCTAGGAGTATTTGTAGGTGGATTTTAAAAATGAAGAAGGTTTCTATCTAGATGTGGTTGTCCCTTTTGGCATCAAAGTCACCAACATGACCAAAATGAGAAGAAGAGAAGAAGACCTCTCCTCCCCAAAATCGATCAAACAATTAAATGCATACTAAAAAGAGAAAGTTAAGAACCTACATCGCATTGTTGTATCATGTGAACAAGTTGTATCAAAGAAAGATGAATTATTCAGGCAGCTGACTGAAATAGACTTAGTTGGAAGTACCAACGAGGTCCAAGACCCCAAATTAATCCTCAACTCCTTGTTCTTAACCAAGCAAGCCTTTGGTGAAAAAGTTGATATTTTTAAGGGGTTGTCTTTAGAAAAGTTTTGTGGCATCCTTGAATATGATGAGGATGACGTGGACAACTGACTAGTGGGCTATTCGGTAAAAAATCAAGAAATTGAATAGGCTCTACGTAATATTTCTATCTATCTAAGGGAATTAAAAAGTGAGCTTTTCAACATAAAAATTTGACATGAGATCAACGTGCCCCCTATGAGAAGCTACATTGAATAATGGGTCCAAAGGGCAATCAACAAACTCATCGATGAAGGGAAACAAGCGATTGGCACGATTCCAGTAACCGTCGATGAGAGCAATAAAAAGGCATCAATAAGAAAATAACAAAGGAGGAGAGAGATACCATCATAGTAAGTATATACTGATCACACCTTGCTTTATTTATCAATCCACTTATTCCACCTCTTTAAATAGAAATGTCTAACCAAAGACTGATAACTTCCAATTTCTTTTTTTCAGGTCTTGCTATCTACCGTCACCCACTTCTTCTTTCTATAGTGCTATTTATTGTACTTATTTTTTTTATGGTCCGCAGGAGCCCCAATCCCAGTCTATATGAAAAACACATTTAAATTTCGAGGAATATGTAACACAAATTATTATTGTTTGAGAAATTTCAAAGAAAACTATTTCAGGAACAATCTCGACGGTGCCTTGTAACCCTATTTTTGAAATGCAAAGTTAGTTCTCTTTATGCATGTCAGCCATCTTGTTTTATTTTATGTGCTCATAAATATTTATCTTAAACTATGTTGGATGCCAAGAAATTGTGTTTATTTAATTTAAATGTTTAATGTGTGTGATTCCTGGTCCTATTTTCCAGGAACCTTTATTTCAAAAAATGAAATAAAACATTTTCTATCGTTTTGTATTGCTTTAAGTCATTACGATAGACTTTCTCTAAGTCCCACATTTGAACTATACACAACCCTAGAAAAACTTAAAGAGGAGTACCACATCTATGAAAACGCAGTAGGATTGACATCCTCGTTAGGTTGTCATTTCAGTCCTAACAGATTCAAGGGTCAACATACTTGTAAATATATTTGCAAGAATATCCGTAGAAATAAAAACCTTCAAATTTTTTTATCATTGCCAAAAAACAATCAATTGGATAGGCATGTTACAAAGATGCCCTCTTCCTGGAGAGAAATTGCAGATCAACCTCTGCAAAGTGGGCTTACTATTCACGGACAAAAGTTTCAGGAAAAGAGCATATTCCTCTGTCTCGACACCTTCTTTTCACACAGTTTAAATTAACTTCAACGAGCTAAAAAATCATGAAAATAAACAATCAATTTAGGTGTGTGTTAATATATAGAAAAAACTAGCAAACACAGAGGTCACACAAGAAGATCAAATAATCTTCGACATTGAACACATTTTAAAAAAAAATTATATGGATTTTTTTTCCACCACATATAACTTTATTTATCCTAACACATATAGAGACATACACGCTAGATGATTTATTTAATAGAATGAATTGGATGTTGCTTACTTTGTCCATGGGAAAAATTAAAGAATTGACTATGGAAATTGGAGTTAACTCTAAATATTGGGATAAAAGTTAGTTCCAAGTATACAAAGATCATTATAAATGCATTTCATAAATACATTAAAGAGATAAAACCTACAACGCAGAAACGAAAAATTTCCAAGATGGCAAGTCACACTCCAACAATATATCAAGTTACAAGTGATGGGGATATCTGTGTTTTTTAGTAGCTATCTGTTGCACTATAATAGAAAAAATTACAGAATCTTATTAAGAAAATAAAAGCAAGATAGATTATGCAAAACACAGAATAATTAGAATCAGAGTGTTTTGTGTCCTTTTCTACATGGATACCACCTGTCTTGCATGATGTTTGCCACGTGTCCGCGAAAGTTTCCATGTGTCTCCACTACTTCGGGCTTCTCATTCTCCCATGATCCATGCATAGCTGTGCATTTATTCTCATTCCAACCCGACAGGGACTAAGCTATCATGCAACACTTATTCAAGTAAGAAAAAGAAAAAAAAAACATGATTTAATCATCTAGGTTATAATAATACTGATGATTAGTTGTATGGAAAATAGATAGAACATTATTTTAATTAAAAAATTAGTTGTATGGGAAAAAGCAAAGACGTTATTTTCATTAATAAAGTCATTAGTTATGTAATGGCTTTTTTTCGGGAGTTGGAACTCCATAATCATAGTGAAAAAAAGTCAATTATTATTCCCCACCTACTTCAAGAGAATAAAATGAATTGTCCTTTCGAACTAGATAAGGGCTTGTCCTAGCAAGTTTCCGAATTGACAAAGGAAATTTGATTTTTTATTAACATGGATTTTCAAATCATTTTTAATGAACAACTTAATTTATTTTTAATTTATTTTAAAAATAATTATAAGTTATTTCAAAGATTATTCATGGATGGGATCATTTTATTTTGTAGTTTTTTTAAGTTTAGGAAATGGAAAAACCATTACCTCAAAGGTTTCATGCTTTGCATAAAAAATTACACGCTTTTTATCACTTTATTTAATGCTCCGTGCAAATTATTTAAGGCACTTGATTCTAAGAGACTGTATCTTTGGTTCCAATGATATTTCTCTGAATCATGTGATGAGATCATTTTGTTTTACTTAGTTTAAAAGTTTTATGTTTTAATTTTTTTTAAGTACTAAATCTTAATAAGATTGTTAGGGAAATTATAATTTTATAATGTTCAAATCATATTTTTTAATAGGTTTAATGTCTTTAAAATTTTTATGGTATTTATTAGATGTAATTTTAATCACTGAAATCTACAATTTTAATTGTTTTATCTAAATTTCTTGGTAGATTTTAGATGGAATTAGTGAGAAAAAATATCCCGAAAAAATAAAAACTTTTAAACTAAGTCATTTTATTTAGTGAATTTTTTTAAGACTAAGAAATAACCAAAAAACATTAAAAGTTAATACTTTCTACAAAATATTAAAGACTTTATATCATATTATTTAATGTTTCATACAAATTGTTAAATATTGTTTATGAGACTTTGTAGAATTGGACCACGTCACTTGTTTTAGGGCACAAGAGACTAGATCTTTGGCTTCTATGATATCTTTGCGAATCATGTTGCCATGAATGCGTTAAACTCAAGTATATCAACTGGTATCACCATATAATTCCCAACTGGTGTCTGAGTTTCGAAAATTTTATGACGGATTAAATCGCCGCAGAGATGTGATAAATTTAGAGGACCCATCTATATCTAGCGACGTTTGGACGAAATAGCGGAGATATGAAGGATAAAGCTCAACCGACTGTCGATCTCAAAGGCGGCCCAGATCAACGACCGAGACGTGTATCAGAGATACAACTAGCACAAAGATTAAGCGGTCGAGGGTGGGCCAGGGAAAACTGTCATGATTTTTTGCGGGACGCGTGGCGCCCTTAGAAGTATATTGAAAAGGAGGGTTGTCTGACCAAAACCACCTTTTTCAACCTCTGATGTCAAATTCATCGGGCAAGACGTCGACCGTAGATCTTGAAACGACTCAGATCAACGACTGAGGTACAATTTGGCAATCAAAGTAGCGCAAGAATTAGCTGACAAGGGGTGGATCGGGGAAAACTACCCTGGTTTAAATCATGGACACGCGGCGTTCTCTAAGACACATCGAGGCTAAGGGTGGTTCATCTAAAACCGCTTTTCTCCAAACCCTGATGGTAATAGACGCCTATAAAAATAATAACCCCATGCATTATTCTATGAGTATTTGAAACAGCCGAGCGGTCAGAGAGATTATTCATGATGGTGAAACGTTTCTTTTTGTTAATGATTGTAAGTCATTTCGTATACTGAAACTGATATCCGAAACTATTACAGAAGCTGAAACGTTTTAGTTTCAGTTATTTTTGATCAAATTGTATAAGTACTAAGAGGCTTGAATTAGCCAAAAGGGGGTAGAAGTGCAAGGGCACAATTCTGGTGGTTCTGGACTCTATTGTAATTTTTCTGGGACTGAATTGAATACATATGCAGAAGCATTTAGAACTGATTATGAAAAGATTCTAACGGGTGGTGATATGAGCTTTGTTTCCTTTCATTGTATGTATTTCTTGTAGCCTGTCATTTCATTTAAATTTTCTTCTGTTTAAATTGGAGATTTTAAAGGCCCAGAATTCGTCCTGCAATGCTCTTGGCCTAAGCAATTTAAACTATGTGATTGTCTTCTTAACTTATTCAGATATCATTTCAGCAATGCTCTGATGCGGTTATTTGTCTTCTTTATCTTGCTACACATCTTTTTATTTCAAGAATAACTCATATTCGTCACCTTATTTAGCCTTTGTCCTCTGGAGAGTTCTATCAGTCTATGCATTGTCTTCATTCACTTTTAGAATTTTGACTCCATAGCCCATAGTGTTCCCCTCTTCTTCGCCAACAACTCTATTAAAAATTTCCCAAACAAAACAAATCTAGCCACCGGTTTCCATAGATATATCAAGTGACATGAGAGAACCCTCTCCGAGTTGGGCAGGTTAGTGCCTCATCTCTAAATCTGGTTGAAATAGTTACCCCTGTCGTCTGTTTGACAGCCGAGCATATTTACAGGCTGCTAACATTTTGGCGTCGTTGCCGGGGACGAAATTGAAAAATTTTCCCTGGGAAGAATGACATGGTTGAATTCTAAGGTCTGAGAGAAGCAGACACTTAGGCACATATTGGTTGTATTCTTGCTCTGGCGACTCCACACGTCAAAAATCAGTTTGAAGGCGATTTCGCTAGTAGAAGAATCCAAAAATTCAAATCTTCAATGGTGACTCCACTCTCAATGCGTAATCCAGCTTCCAAAAAATTATTGGCGACTCCACTCAAGCTTCGAATGTAATTCAGAGACTCCACTGGAAGATGAGATCCCTTGACAGAGGTATGAAAAGACATTATGGAAGAAAACAAGTACTTAAAATTGGATTTTTTCCAAGGCATTTTATTGTTTGTTATAAGTTACCTATGGTCCTTCCTTGAACATGCCAAACAAATTTTTATTTACCTGCTGCATTCTAATGATGATCATGAGAAACTTGCAATTGTATATCCTCCTCTTAAAGTGGAACATGCATATCCTCACTGTATCACTGATTTTGATAAAAAAAAATCCATCTGGGCCATGTGATGACCGTAACCAAGTTGATGAGCCTCATGAAACCATGGTTGATGTTTCATCTCCTACACTTGATCCAACACCCTCCAAGACTCATCATAGATACATAGCCTTAAATTTACCCCACACCCTTCATGATTTTCCTCCAAAACACTATGAGTACCTACCTATGTTTGATGGGGAACCTAATTCCATATCAGCTGAAAAACACATCCAAGGGTTTGAGAATTTTATAGATTTGTTTGAGATTGACCATGATGATGTTTGTATGAGGGCCTTCTCTCAATCCTTGAAAGGAGACACCAAATATTGGTTTAAACATTTGCAGCCAGAGACAATTAGCTCATAGGAGGAATTGAAGGATGTCTTTTTAAAGTTTTGGGGAAGGAAGAAATCTTTGGAACTACAAATTATAGAGTTCTATGCCTTAAAAAATAAGAGCAATGAAACTATTTTTATATTCAATAGAAGGTTTTCCAGTATATATTACAATTTGTCCAAAGAAATTCAACCCACTGAAGTTGTTGCCATGCTCCATTATGCAACTACTCTTCAATCAGATTTGTAGCCCATGCTAAACTACCAGCTTGGAAATGAAGATGATAGTAAATCAACATCATTGTTAGACATAGATTTCTTTCCACCTGGGGTTTCATTTCAACCAACACTATCTTCTGATTCAGAAGATTGTTATTTCCAGCAATCTCAACAGATTTTTCAGCCTCTTGGTGGCAATCAACATGTTAAATCACATGAAAACAAGAATGCAGTGGAAGGGGTGAAACATGATTGTTGTTTTCTACATATTTTAGAGGATCCATTTGCAGTTTTGTTGGAGGCAATGAACAGTGCAAATGTTATTTTTTTGAGATTTGGATTTATGGATGAATTTTTGAATGGATTATCAGTAAGCAGGAATTGGAGAAAGCTTGTGAAAAGTAAACAAACAGTGGATAAAATGCTTGCATGATTGCATTGGCATTTTGATTTCACTTGATTGGTAGTTCATTTCAATAGTTAGAGTAGGTAGGAGTGTGTGAATAAGCTTGTTGGTCAGGCATTTTTCAGTTTGGATTTCCAGTAGTGTGTACAGTCATATTTTAGCAGTGTGTTCAGTATTCAGTATCCAGTGGAGAGCACTGTGCAAAGTTTGGTTTTCAACAGACACTAGTGACAGGTCAGAGCACGGTACAAAGACATGTTTTGGGAGTGTTATCACACAGTTTGTATTTTGGGTTACAAGGCTAAAGATAAAGGGTCAAATTGGTGTAACAAGAACCACCCCACCCAATGTCACCTCAATGGGGGGCTCTTTCTGTTTAGGGAGGTTAGCCCAGGGGAGACGTCCCCGATAACCTGGGGTTTCAAAAGGCAAAGAATATAAGGTCAAGAAATAAGGTTATCCCTCCTCACAGGTTACCACCAGTATCAGATATTCCGGCTAATCAGTCAATAAAGAAGTGAAGTCCTTGTTGAGAACACCTGCCCGGAACAAGACAATAACAACACTATATGTATATTTGCAGGCTATAATTCAAAAGGTTAGTACTTCTTGACTATCTGATTTCATTTAATAAGCAATAAAACAGATAAGATGAGGTCAACGTTTTACTAATTATCCAATGAAATATCACTAATTCATCAATATCTATCACAGATGACCATGCCAACAGTATTATCAATCAAAATTTACTCAATAAAGGCCTGACGTCATCATTAATTGCTGAGTTAGAAGGGTTGTTGCGTCAAGTATGACGTCAACCCTAGTTAGTGGCGTTAGGGTTAGTTAGGGTTTCAAATTTTGAAAGTTTGAAAGATGAATTTGAACACTTCAAGATCAACGTTGGAAATAATACCAGTGCCTTAGGGTTAATGGAGTCAAAGCAAGGGCAAAAGATCTCAGGAGGATTTAAAATTTAAAGACTAGAAGGTTAGGTTCTATGGTGCTGCAATGGCAGAGCCCTAGAATCAAAACCCTAAGGGGAGGATGCTCATTCCAGTGTTGCTTAAGCAAGGCCTCATGCTCCTTCCTCTTTCTCTAAATGCTCTTGGCAAAACGGCTAGCTTCAAAATACAGATCTAAGGAAGAAAAGTGTTGTAGGAGCAAGGCTTCTCAAACCCTAAAAAGTTAAAACCCTAGGTGTAGAGTTAACTAGGCCTAGGACATCTCCTTTCTTCAACCTATAACTTTAATGCTAACTCAGATAAGGGAGGATAAGTGTAGCAATGACTAGGCTATATCTTCCTTTATCAATGGCTAAAATTTGTTTCTCAAGCATGGGGACATATAGCAATGACCTACTAGTGTGCTTACTACCTAGGGTTTCAAGATTCATCAATATAATAGCAATATAAAAGCAAATGTAAGAAATTAAGCCTACAACCATTCAATTAAGAAGTTTTTCATGAAAAATTCACTTACATATCATGAAGAATGCATAATCAAACCCTAGTTGTAAACCTTCCATGAGAGAAACACCATAAATGCCAAGAGAAATCATGCAATGAGAGTTGCGCCTCACTTCCAAGAACAAAAAATACCAAGACAAATGCTAAAAATTAATCTCTCACAAGAGAGTGAGTTGTGTTATGTCAAAATGAGGAAAAATGTCCTCTATTTATACCAATCCATGACCTTTGAATTAAAATTTAGGTCATTAAAACAACTGACAAGGCTGACTATAAAATTTACACTGTTTTTACATTAATTGCTAGAAAAATGTCATAATATGAGCAAAAAGAGGGACGTCAAGCCCTTCTGAGGGAGACGTTGGCCCTTTTTGGGCAAATACAACATCCATAAACCAAACGTTGGCCCTTCTAGGGCTCCTCCAAGCTGCCACACGTGCCAAATGACCTCAGCACACTGCCACACGCTCCAGACAATGTCCAGCTCTCCCAGGTGACGTTCTGTTCATCAAAGGAAAACGTTCCATCTTGAAGTGGGTGATTTCCCCTAGGCTGGGCTCTGCCAAAGTGTCCTGGGTGGAACATCCTTCTTTCTTCTCGTGCAATGGCTCATCATAACGTTGTCCTGTCTCTACCATACCAGCAACCATCTGATGGGCTCTTCAGCCCCATGGAGGTCCGAGCTAATCATATCCCCATGTGTACCGGTCCACTGGTACCTGTCCGCCGGGTATGGTCTTGCACATCAAAAACTTTTCCCTCCATGGGCTCATCAGTCCTCGGGATCATAGCAATGTCAATCACATTTCATCATTAAATTTATCAAATACATGCATAAAACCCCTAGCATATCCTCTAAGAGCTCAAAGACATTACACCGATCTACTATACAAAGTCGGAGAAACAAACAGAATAAACTATTGGGACAGTATCCATAAGAAAAGGAAAGTTTCCACAGAAGATCATTCAAGCCATGTATATGAAGTGATATGGTCTAGGGAGTGTCTAGTTATAGTGAAGACCAGGAGTAAGTATTGTCTGTGGGTGCCTTTGTAGGAGGTGAGTTGTACCCGTCATGGATGCACTTTTTCCAAGCCCCTTTATTGCCTTTATTATTCATTTATTTCTTTTTATTTCTTTTTACTTCAAGGTATGACCAGAGGACACTGCCTTGGCGTGGTGACCAGAGCTAACAGTGTTACCCACTGGTATTTTTGCAGAAATGATAAGTCTGGCTCGTGATGAGACCCCCTTTCCCTTGGCCATGCAACCAAAGGTCATTGCCCTGGCGTGGTGACCAGATAATGGCAATGTCATACTGCTAGATACCTATGAACATAATGGGTCGACTCGTGATGAGACCTCCCATCCTCTTGGTTAGGTCTTGTTTTTGTTATTTTCTTTGGGTCCCTTTTGTTTCTTATCGAGAGGCCTTTTATTTCCTTCTTGGGGATCCCTGGGCGAAGCATCTCTAGGTTTATTTCCTATGGATTTTATCTTTTACTAGCTTCTTTACCCCCTGGGCCTTTAGCCCCTTCTACCCACAGGACAAAGTGTAACCCTCAAAGGTCATCCTAATGGCTGGACTAGGGGAATGGGATGGATGTATGGGAGATAAGATGTAAAGTGATAGAATGGAGGGAGGGGATGATGGATCTGCAAATCCCCCCTAGTGGCTAACCAAAACCCATAAATACAAGCTTGCTAGGGTACCCCGTTAATCCCCCCAACAATGGTCAAGTGGATTAGTGTAAGATCCAAGCAGTTGTTAAAAATGTAAGGAACCTGATGCATATATAAGAAAGTTATAATGATCAAACATGACACATACCATGATACCTTGGACCAATTACCTCATGGAGCAAGAGTCTTCTTTGATGCAAGTCCAAGCCGATGGTGATGGAAGTTGCTGCTGCTAACAGGACAAGTCTGGTGAAGAAGAAGAAGGATGGGGCCTCCAGGGCCATACTCAGGTCAATCCTTCTCTCAGTACTCCATGTCTAGGACCTGTGGGCCTCGAGACATGATCTCATAGTTATCCCTAGAAAACGGGGATAATAGGGAGCAACCCAATGGATCAGGCACATGGTCTACTATTCTTTTCTGCCTTGCGGGGAGGATAGCATCCGCATTCGAAGCCAATGTTATCACCATATAATTCCCAGCTAGTGTTCGAGTTTCAGAAATTTTATGACGGATTAAATCACCGCAGAGCTGTGATAAATTTAGAGGACTTGTCTATATCTGGTGGTGTTTGGACAAAATAACGGAGATATGAAGAATAAATCTTAGCCGACCGTCGTTCTCAAAGGCGTCCCGGATCAACGACCGAGACATGTATCAGAGATACAACTAACAAACAGATTAAGCAGTCGAGGGCGGGTCGGGGAAAACCGTCACGGTTTTTTTCGGGACGTGTGGCGCCCTTAGAAGTATATCGGAAAGGAGGGATGTCTGACCAAAACCACCTTTTTCAACCTCTGATGTCAAATTCGTCGGGCAAGACGCTGACCGTAGATCTTAAAACAACCTGGATCAACGGTCGAGGTACAATTCGATGATCAAAGTAGTGCGAGAATTAACTGACAAGGGGTGGACTGGGGAAATCTGCCCTGGTTTAAATCATGGACACACAACGTTCTCTGAGACACATCGGGGCTAAGGGTGGTTCATCTAAAACCGCTTTTCTCCAAACACCGATGGTAATAGACGCCTATAAAAGGAGTGACCCCGGGCATTATTCTATGAGTATTTGAAACAACCGGGCGGTCAGAGAGATTATTCATGATCATGAAACGTTTCTTTTTGTTAATGATTGTAAGTCGTTCGTATACCGAAACTGACATCCGAAACTGTTACAGAAGCTGAAACGTTTCAGTTTCAGTTATTTTTTATCAAATTGTATAAGTACTAAGAGGCTTGAATTAGCCAAAGGGGGGCAGAAGTGCAAGGGCACAATTTTGGTGGTTCTGGACTCTATTGTAATTTTTCTGGGACTAAATTGAATACATATGCATAAGCATTTGGAACTGTTTATGAAAAGATTCTAACAGGTGGTGATATGAGCTTTGTTTCCTTTCATCGTATGTATTTCCTGTAGCCTGGCATTTCACTTAAATTTTCTTCTGTTTAAATTGGAGAGTTTAAAGGCCTAGAATTCGTCTTGCAATGCTCTTGGTCTAAGCAATTTAAACTATGTGATTGTCCTCTTAACGTATTCAAAATTCATTTCAGCAATGCTCTGATGCGGTTATTTGTCTTCTTTATCTTCCTACACATCTTTTTATTTCAAGAATAACTCGGATTCGTCGCCTTATTTAGCCTTTGTCCTCTAGAGAGTTCTATTAGTCTATACATTGTCTTCGTTCACTTTCAGAATTTTGACTCCATAACCCATAGTGTTCCCCTCTTCTTCGCTAGCAACTCTATTAAAAATCTCCCAAACAAATCAAATCTAGCCGTTGGTTTCCATAGATATATCAAGTGACACGAGAGAACCCTCTTTGAGTTGGGCAAGCCACTGCCTCAGCTCTAAAGCTGGTTGAAACAGTTACCCCTGTCGTCTGTTTGATAGCTGAGCAGATTTACAGGGTGCTAACATCAACAATTTCCATTCCTATTCTACAGAGTTCAAGATTTATGTTAAAAAGCTTCTTTGATTTCTTCGATAAATGGCAAATATGTCCCTGTTTTAATCACGCACCATTGTTGTTTGTTTCCTTGTCCTCCAAAAAAAAAGTCACTCACTTCCTATAGTCTTTGTTGACATGAGTTCCACTTATGTCCTTTCTATGTAACTCCTAGATTTAATTACTTTGGGTTTTGTTGCACAATGCATTAGCTAATCCAAAAACCGTACATAGTGATATATCTAAGTGATTACAAGCCATGCTTTGAGTAGTATCTTTTTTATGTTTTATTTATGTTTCATTGTCATTAACACATTATGAGAGATCATTATTGAAGACACAAGTCCAAGTCTTGATAACATTGAGCTTGTTCTAGTGTAGCTTGTTAAACAATAGAGATGACATATTTTCTCTTAGCTAGATTTTTTGCTAAAGTCATTCACCAATAATAATTCCATCCATTGAAAAACAAAAACTTTCCATTGCAAAAAAAAAAGTGAGTTTCTTCCATTTTCATAAATGTTCCTTCTTTCCTTAAAAAAACTGAGACAAAATAAAGATATAAGGACCCAAACAAACTCATCTTCATACTATGACCTATTCAATAAAAGAGATTAAGAAGCACGAAAAACAAAACAAATTCAAAGCATTACAACAATCACTCTCTAACAAAAGGAGACAATATATATTTTACAATAACATGTAAAAGGCATCTCTAGCCCACATTTTTCTCCCTATTTTCCAAGCCATATACACACTATTTTGTTTTCACCATTAATTCTTGTAAACCAAATTTTCATGAAATTTGCAACTGTTATAGTTTAAATATTCTACTATTTTAGATCTTTTCTCGTGAAAAATATCAAAATATAAAATATTTAAACAATCTCAATGCCACACTACAATTCCACATATTTTAGGTATAACCAACACTTCTACCTAAGCCTAAGCCGCCATATTATGCTTGTGTAGATTGTGAATGAAACACAAAGAATGATTATAACTTGGAAGAGACGGTGGGAGTACATGTGTAGCTCAAAAGGACCTATGTATTTCCATGTTATTTATGCCGAGTCCCCACTATAGTAATCTTATAAGTTGATTCATTTATCAATCTACAGGTTAATTCATAGTAATCTGTTGATTCATTTATCAATCTACCACGTTAATTCATTGTTGAAAAACCAATCGAACCAATCGATACATGTACGGTAAATTTATTCACTAGGCAACTACGTTAAAGGAGAATTAATGCTATTGTTCTTGATGTAATTTCATTGAGAGTTATTACTGACAAGGGAGGAAAACGAATTACCTCAAGCCAAGTGATGTGAACATTTATCTTCTTCCTCATTGGAATCATGTTTACCATATTCTTCATTGGAGTCATGTTTACCATATGTGAAAATTATTTCTTCCTCGCTGGAATCATGTTTACCGGATGTGAAGATTATTACTAAATTCAGAATGCAATGAGAAAAGTAGATGTATGCACTTTTATAGATGTATTACTATTTCTCTCTGAAATAGAAAAAGTATATGCATTTTTATAAATATATTATTCATTCAAAATGCAATGGAAAAAGTATATCCATCACTTTTTAAAAAGTATATACATTTTTATAAATATATTATTCATTAAAAATGTAATGAGAAAAAGTATATCTAATAAAAAGTTTTTCTATTAATGCCTCCTACCCACATATGTGGGGTATTAATAGAAAAACTTTAATAAAAAGTTTTTCTATTAATGCCCCGACCCCACCTACAATAAAAAGTTTTTTTATTAATGCCCCCCACCCACATATGTGGGTAATAAAAAGTATTAAAGTTTTTCTATTAATGCCCTCTTTTTATAGTTATCTTAATCATTCAAAATACACTGAAAAAAGTATATGCATTTTTTTTTTTATAGATATATTTGTAATTCAGAA
>ML780747.1:811915-831090 GCA_009831015.1 Picea engelmannii
TATATATATATATATATATATATATATATATATATATATATATATATATATATAAGGGTGAGAATGAGGAGAATAATAGAGAAAACATATTAATTCAAAATGCAATGAGAAAAGTAGATAGATGCACTTTTATATTATTTAAGTTGCTTTGGGATTTATCTTGAATTTTTCATGTAATCATAAGTATTGTTAAGGTTCATGTTGATTCAAAAAAAAAAAAATGACCATGAAATGTTTTCTTTTGACTAAAAGATCAATAGAAATGTGAAATTATAAGGGATTTAAAGAAACAAATAATTTTCTAGCATTTAAAATATATTTCAAAAACCATTTTACTACTTTCGTATGCATTGGATTTCTTTTTGATAGTTATGAAATACAGTTTCATAGAATGTGTTGTTAATTTATATATTTTTTACAAGTGTGTTGGACATGAATTTATTCAATAAATTATCTTTTAGGAATTATAGAGTAAAAATAACCTTGAAAAATAAAATGAATTTTTAAAATATTTAAGCAAGCATCTTGAATTGAATATATTCACTTTTGAATTCAAAAATCCCCTTCACATTCTAATCACACTTCATCATTCCAATCAAACTACAAATTCCTTTAATTTTTATTATTGAAAAAAATATCATCTTCTTACTTTCCAAAATTTAATAATTAATAAAAAACTAAAACCTCTTAGAAGGAATTTGAATTGTAATTAATGAAACACTCAAACATAATAATAAATGAAACACTAAAACATAATGGATTCAAACATAATATAATATAATAATAATATATAGTTTTATATAATTTATTAATTAATTTGTCATTATTAAATGAGTCTAAATTTAAATATTATAATTAAATATAATAATAAATGAAACACTAAAACATAATGGACTCAAACATAATATAATATAATAATAATATATAGTTTTATATAATTTATTAATTAATTTGTCATTGTTAAATGAGTCTAAATTTAAATATTATAGTTAAGTGCATATATTATTATGAATTTGTTGAATATAGTTGTCACTTTTATGAATGCATTGAATATGTTTTTAGTTGAATATATGGTGGCCACAAGTCTAATTGTTTGCGAAAGGAAGACAATTTTATATCTTATTGTTTTTCATTATAGTATAGGTTTGATTATCTTTTTTTTTAGGGTTTTAGTCATTTTCTATGATGAATGAATTTCAATTCATTTTTAGAGTGTTGAAATGTTTGAAATTTAAATACTAGTCAGCTTATTTTAAAAAGGTTTTGGAGATTTCAATTTACACTTGTAACATTGTCAAATTCTACTTCAACTTTTAAAAACATATCAATTTTCTTTTGCTTAAATATGATATATACATGTAATATACATTGTTATAAGTTTAAGCATTTCATAATTATTTTAAATTTTTTTTTGGACTACATACAACTACTATATTAAAACGTTTCAAAGAGGCAGGTGTAAGCAACTTTGGTACTATTTTCACAAGTTTTATTAGTAAATTGAAATTGGGACATTTAGTTATATAGTTATATGATATTTGGACTAATCTAAAATTTGTAGAATTGAGAATGAGACATTTATTAAATAAGGTTGTCCACCTCATTTTTGCTATTTTAATCATTTTCTATGATGAATGAATTCCAATTCAATTTTTTAGTGTTGAAATGTTTAAAATCTAAATATTAATCAATTTATTTTAAGTAGCTAGTAAATCATTTCTCTTTTGCTTTTAAAATATGCACAAGTAATACAATATTATAAGTTTCAAATGTTTTATAGTTATTTTAATTTTTTGTTTCACACTAAATACAACTATTACATTAAAACATTTTTAACAAACATTTATCAAAATGTTGCAATTTCACTTATTATATTATTAAATAGAATGTTTTAATAGCATTTATCAAAGTGTTGCAATTTCACTTATTATATTATTAAATAAAAATTGGTAATTTTATTATATGATCTCTGGAATAATCTAAAATGTATGTAAATGAGGAATGTGGCATTCACTTATAACATTAAGGAGTAATTTAATTGTTTTATTTTTTAATTTATTTTGATTATATATTTATTAAATTTATTCAGAATGTTACTAATTTTAATTAAAAAAATAAAATAATTAAAATAATATTAAGGAGTAATTTTATTGTTTTATTATTTGATTTATTTTGATTATATATTTATTAAATTGGTTCAAAATGTTTATATTTTAATTAAAAAAATAAAATAATTAAAATAACATTAAAAATAATTTAATTATTTTATTTTTTAATTTATTTTGATTATATATTTATTAAATTGGTTCATAATGCTACTAATTTTAATTCAAAAAATAAAATAATTAAAATATTACATAGGATATCTAGTCACATACACATCATCCGAAGAAAATTAGATAACGCATCTAAATTAATGAACGTGAAGAGCCATAATTATTCAGCAAGCCGCGAGAACTTCACAACAAAGCTTAAAATGGGACGGATATTTACTGGATTCCGCATTATCATAATAAATTCCTTTATTTGTGAAGTTACTCCTTCGAAAAGGAGATTCATTCAGGCAAATGTGCCAACCTAAAGTGTAGGGGACCATGTATTGAGATTCTGTAAGAGCAGTGCGATATGCAACATATCCATACTAATTTGAAGATTTTAAGAACGGATGAATTGTTCATTCTACTGTTTTAGCTGCCGCTTGTTCATCATCTAATTCCAGATAGTGAAAAGAATACTTGAATATTCTGTCGTGGAACTACGCAGAAGGGCGATCGATCTTCCACTCCTGCTAAAACAAGGCAGGGCAACAATCTGCAGAAAGGTATTCTCTCCATGCCCGCTTGACTAACCAGTGTTAATTTGGATTCTGATGGAAAGTTTAGCTAACAAAGGACAGCCATATCTGCAAGCAAGGCATCTGCCATTCAAAAAATGCAAAAATAATTTAACAGATCAGTATCTCTACAGTCTAAAATTTCATATTCACGCTTTAAAATACTGTTTTAGAATATTCAGTGCATGGGCAGTTGAAAATACAGTCTGTTTTCCTGAACAATATTCCGTATAGTGCAGGTCGGGCAATTGTATCATATGGAAAATAGAAGTTTCCCCTTCTGGTGTTCCATGTATTCATGTGGGTTTTCAAGATTTGTAAGTATAGATTAGTAAGAATAATGTACAGTCGCCTGCTAAATAACTTACAGCAGCTTTTATATTCGCCTCGCATGAAATTCCATATTATGAGTAGAAAATACTAAATAGGCAACATATTCATAATGTGGGCTAATAATCTGTTGAAGTGATTGCCGAAAAACCCATCATACTCAGGTGTGGGTTATAAGGTCTTTTGGATTGCGAAAAAGAGATATCACGGATCCATACATATACAGTTTGATTGGGTTTAATGGTTAAGGACATGTGTTTCCTCTTAATAAGTCACAAGTTCAAATCCAGAGGAGTAGGGTAGGGTAGGGTAGGGATACCTCCATAGACTTTACCAGTCAAATGGCTGGACGGAGAAAGTCCCTTGTCCCATAAACAAGGGGATCTCATACACCAATTAAATGTCTGACTTGACCATACGATAAACGATAAAAAAACAAGTTGAATGAAAGTCAAAGTTGTGTTAACAGAAACCTAACCTAAGTGTTTTTAAGTGGGCTGTTTCTCACAGAAACCCGTTTTGGTATAAACTGAATCAGAAATTGGTTTCTCATGTCCATTTTCTGTCTTGAGCAGGAAACCTGTTTCTGTCAGCATCTCTCGAAGGTTTGTATCGCACCAAAACTGCCCACAGTTCGAGTTTCTAGACCATCTCTATTTACTGATTAGGTTTTTCTTAGCATGCCTGCTAACTTGGAGTGAGTATTCCTTCATTCATTGAGGAGAAGACTTGTCTAATTTGGAAAAAGGTTCAATATCTGGCGTGTTCACACCAATCTTTTCCTATTAAGATCGCACTCACTAGAGTGTGGATAATGGAGATGAAGCTGCCAAGACAGAGACTACTTTGTTGGAGCGACTAGGATATTGCAATTTTAAAATAATGGAGATGCAGCTGTAAGCAACTGCAGCGTTCGTTTCACTCCAAAAAAAAATGGCTCTGAAACGGAAACTGGACGGAAAACGCCAACGTCGTTTTCTACGGCCGTTCCTTTTCTGAAAGTCCGAAACCATTTCACATGAAACGGCTCTCGTTTCTTAGGGCCATTTCTGGATTTTTAAGCGCCTGAATAGTTTTTGTGTCCACATAACAAAGCACCAGATTACCAAGCTTGTATCACGTTCAGATTTACACCAGATGTTATTGCAAACCCTGTAATGCTTTACACCAGATGTTATTGCAAACCCTGTAATGCTTTACACCAGATGTTATTGCAAACCCTGTAAGGCCTGTTAAGGTGCCATTTGATTAGAGAATATGTCTAATCTGTTCATATCAGTTTAGGAAAGGATAATTGCATGACGAGGAAATCCTTCTGTACCCACTTGGTCTAATTACATCTTCAGGCAAGCGAACGAGCACCACCAAAGAGTCTGCAAACACAAGATGAACCATTTTCTGATAATCAAATGCTGCCATTCCGTTTCTGGTAACATAATTAAAATAGTTCATTAGCATTATAGGTATCATTAGCATTGATGTAAGCCCACTAGACCGACATGCATACCCCGCCTTTCTTTTTTTTCGTACACGCAGAATTTTGATTTTTTATGTGTTTACTTTTTTACATTTACCTAATCATATTTAAAAATTACTTTGATAGCTCATTTGATAGCTCATTGATTGCCACCTAAGAGATTAACAGAAATTAAAATATTAACACCAGATAAATCAAGGCCAACCGTTTATTTGTTAATCAATAATAAAATTTAATATATTGTTTTAAAGATTCTTTTCATCTTATCAACCTTTCGGGGTTGATCAGCCACAATTATGTGTCTGTGCTAGTCTACTCTTGCTTTGCGAATTTGTAGTCGGAGCTCTTCCTCTATCATAGAGTTTTGAACACCACACTACTTCTGTGTTTGTTTGGAATAAAAATCTTTCACTCTAGCTGTGTTCTGAGGCATTTTTAATGTGAAATGGAAAAATATAAAGTGAATATGTTAAATCTTTGAATTATGCTGTGTATTTTTCGTTTCTAGATTTTTTTGGGAAAAAAATGTTTTTAGTTATTAAAAAAAATATTGTTAGTTATGATAATAATATGTTTGTTTAAACATTATATTTTTTTTTAACTTTTTCATTAGTTTAAACAGATTTTGTTGAAATTAATATTTTTTATTGTTTAAAATGTATTTTTGAAGATATAAATGGATTCAACACTGAAAAAAACTTTATAAACATTTGAATTATACAAACTCAATCACCCAAATCTAAAATTCCAACAATTTTTTGTAAATAAAAATTAATCTAAAACGATACCTAGAATACAGTTATAACATATTCTCAAAAGTCATTTTTATTCTGCTTTGACCTTTTTCATCGTTTTGTTTGAGAAGATCGCGATTCAAACGTAAACCCCATAATCTGGAACACTGAACCCCAAAACCACTGACAACAAAACGTAAACCCCATAATCCGTAACACTGAACCCCAAGCCAATGACAACAATATTTCATATTGGAGGAAGTTTGTTTTTATCTTCATTTTTCTCTTATATCTCAAACCCATTAATATCAATAGGGAAGTGATTTATCACTTAAAATTTTCGTTTTAAAAAGAGTTAATATATGCGAACTGATTTATATGAAGAACAGTAATTTAATATCAGTGAACTGATTTAGCACTTATTAAGAATTTCCACTTCATAGACAATCAGTATATATGAATTAATTTATATAGAAATTTTGTTAAAAAGTATAATAATGTGAATGAGTTTATATAAAAAATTTGTTAAAAAGTATAATAATTTTTATTACTAGTACTAAATAGTATTAAATATAATTAACAATTTAAATTTAAATGTAGTGAATGGTTGTAAGTGTCATAGTTCCGTGGTTGTTACAAATTTCATTCATAAATTAACTTAAAAACTTTACTTTAAGGTTATTCTTTTCCAAATCCATCCAAAATTTAAAAAAAAATTGGGCAATAGTTTACATGTCATATTTAGCAAGATTTTGGCATAACTCATCTGCTTTGAATGTACCTTATCAAACCCTTAGTTAAAGCCCCATTTTGCACGTGATCTCAAATACAGTTATAGTGGTAAATGTAGTATTTGGTTGTGGTTGTTAATAATCCAATTTTAGGTGCAGTTTCATTTTGTAAATGTCTTGTTTTTCTTTTATGAAATGATTTTTTTTAAAGGAATCAGTAGATGTAAATCTGCAAGAAATTATTATTTTTTGTTGTTTAAAATCCACTTTTAAATACAAAAATGAATTTAGCATGCTGAAAAATCTTAAAACACTTTGATTATACAAAAATAATCATTTAAATTTATGAAACTAACAATTTCTACCTAGTTTTGGGCAAATCTCCTCTAAAAAATTTGCCTACTCTTTTTGAAAATATGTTCTGTAAAATAATTACAATATTAAATATAGTACTTTTTATGGCTGTAAACAATCAACTTGTAAATGCAACCTCAGCCTCACTTTAGACATATAGCTACAGGGTTAAATGTAATATTTGGTTGAAGGTGTGACTATTAATAAACAGCACACTATTAATGGTTAAAAACATGTGTTTCTTCTTAAGAGGTCACAGGTTCAAATCCAGAAGAGGATAGGGTATGTATACCTTTGTAAACTTTACCAATCAAATCCCTAAGCAAATTATTATTATTATTAATAAACAGTACAAAATAAAATAATAATATATATTATACAATAATTATTTTAGTTCAGATGTTATATCAATATCATCTTATGCTGATAATGTTTGTTTGTTTCTATAAACAAGAAACAGTGCAATTTGTACATATGTTCTAAAATATAGTTACCAAATTAAATGTAATACTTGGTTCTGAACACAGTTCCATTTTGCACATATTCACATAGTTATAGAATTAAATATAATAACTATTAGTAGTAATATAATAAATATTTAAATGTTGTATAAGTTGAAATATACATGATTAAATATATTAAATATAAATATAGTTAGATTCAATAATATATATTTAAATTTATACAACATTTATTACACTGTTGCCCAATACATTTACATTTATTGCAGTACATATTGTTTGCAGTGGCAGTAACCCATTTTGCACATGTTCTTTGACACAATTACTGAATTAAATGTAACAACTGATTGTGGCCGTAGAAAATCCACTGTTAGATGCAGCCACATTGTCAACTTGTTCTGTGTGTCCATCCTCGTGATGAGTATGTCTCCTACTGAATTTTCAACATAAATAAATTTTATAAATAAGACGCATCGTATCCAGTAATGGTATGAATGGTATGAGGTCTTCTTGTCTGTGAAAAAGGGAGATCGCCATCAATCCATTATGTACTCCTTATTTATATATATATATATATATATATATATGAATGAGCTAGTATAAACCCTTAAATCGCTGTTCTGTTATAACAAGTCTACAAAAGTTTTCTTATGTGTAAATGTGATTAACAATAAAGATCAAGTTGAATGAAAGTAGGAGCTATGTTACCAGAAACCTGACGTAAGTGGGCCATTTCTGACAGAAACCTGTTTCAATATAAACTAAATCAGAAATTGGTTTCTCATGTCCATTTTCTGTTTTGAACAGGAAACATGTTCCTGTCAGCATTTCTGGCAGGTTTGCATGCCACCAGAAACTACCAACAGTTCGAGTTTCTAGACCATCTTTATTTAGTGATTAGGTTATTTAACATGCCTACTAAAGCGGAGTGAGTATTGCTTCATTCATTGAAAACTTGTCTAATCTTGAAAAAGTTCAAGTTCAATATCTGGCGTGTTCACACTAATCTTTGTCTACACTAGAAATTGGATAATGGAGATGAAGCTGCCGAGACAGAAAGTTCAATATCTGGTTTGTTCACACTATTCTTTGCCTATTAAGGTTTTGCCTATTAAGGTCGCACCCACTAGAATATGGAGATGAGGCTGCAAAGACAGAGACTACTTTGTTGGAGCCAGTACTAGGATGTTGCGATTTTAAAATAATGAAGATGAAGCTGTCAAACGTGAAGACTAATGGTTGCACTTGCACCCACTAGAATGCTGCTTTAGGATAATGGAAATGGAGCTGGAGCTGCATCATGTAAAAAAAATTGTTAAAAAGCGATAATATGACAGTGGTAATGAATGCCTATGTTGTTATTCAGAACGATATGTTTTGTTATTTTAAATAACTATATTGATATTTAAAGTTAAAGGTATTGGTATTTTCAAATCTACCTTTATAAACAAAATCTAGTCTTCAAAAAAATAAAATCCAAAATTTTTTATGATAATATATCAATTTTTTAAAAAATGATATGTATTTAAATATAAAAAAACTAATAATAATATGTACACCTTAAAAGTTTATTTTTTAAGGAAGTTATTTAATTACGTAAATCTTTTAACCTGTTTACTTTTTAATATTTACTTAATGATATTAAGAAATTACTGTAACATCATATGATTGTCAAGTTTAAATGAATAACTTTTAAAATTCCTCAAGTGTCAGCTAGTTTCATTATCTACCTCAATTATCAGTATGTTTCATTTCTCATTCTCTATCTCATTCTGTCTAGGCATTTGATTCGTTTTATTTTCTACCCCATGTGGATTCTCCGTTGAAATTATTTTAGTGAGCACCTGTTCCGGTTCAAACCCTCCCTGAAAGTAATATGAAAGGCTGGGAAGTTCACAGTTTCTTCATGCATGGTCCTGGCGTTTTTACTGGTTTTTTTTTAACCCTAAAGTTTTTTTTTTTAATAGACCGTAAGCCTTTCGGCGTTCACCAATAGCGAGTTAACAGGTGTGCTAGTAATAAAAAATAGACAAAGCGTCTGTGCAGCCGGACAAATAGCCGTCGTACCCATCGTCTCTTTACAGCTCTGAGCAAATAGAACAAATATCATCCAAAGCATTATTCTCTTTATTCCCTGTGGTTTATATAGATGTTTAATTGTTCTAACAACTTTAACAATTTCTCATTAAATTTAGGATAAATAACTCCAAAAAAATATAAAAAATTGGAAATTATTGATAAGTAAACAAAAACTCATTGGAATCTCACTTAATATAAGTTAGCTCAACAAAAGAGTAACATTTTATAAAATATTTTACTTAAGAAAAAAGAAGACAACAATATTCATCCTGCTATACAGCAAGATCCAATGACCTATATTCCACTGGGTTGGATATTGGCCACCAAAAAAGTAGGCCACCTCGTACTCACAGAAAAAGGCCCGTGTGCGTGACGATGTCAGCTGGATAGAAAGAGAAACTCATCCATCAAAGTTTTGGACCCATACACTATTGAAAACTTTATGTTTCAATTCCTTTCCTTATCCAAGTGCATGAATCGATCAAATATGTCCACAAGGAAAAGACTTAAAGTCAAGACTTTGGCAGCTTGTGTTTGGAGCGATATGGTAATTGTAACACGAGTTGATCAAATCTGTCCACAAGGAAAAGACTTAAAGTGAAGAATTTGGCAGCATGTGTTTGGAGCGATATGGTAATTGTAAAATGTTAGTGTAGAGTAAGAGACTAAATCATGAGTTAAGAAGGTCCCCTGGGGAAGAGGTTAAATCGTGAGTTAAGATGGTCACATGGGCAAGACTTAACAGGTTCCTATTAGTTCATTAAGTGTAATAGAGTTATGAAATTGAAGTTGTTGTGATGAAATGTTATGTGGAATTGATCTTATAGTGATGTTTACCAATGTAATATTATGAGGGAGTAATTGGTCATAGGATGAGTAAAGTTATAAGGATATTATTTTTTTATTTATTTATTTTATTTAGTATTGTGTTTTTTAATTTGATTGATGTATTTGTAAGGATGTTAAGATATTAATAATGAAAAAATAGTAAATTTGGTATTTGAATCGAGTATTGTAAAAATTGGAAGATAAAGTATAAAAAATTGTAATTTTCAAATAGAGGTAGTCCATAATATATAATATATGATGTGGTCATAGTGACATTTGGTGTTACCAACTTTATGGTATGATTTTAATCTATTTAGTATTACCAACTTTATATTGGTATGATATTAGTTTATGTTGGAACTCACTAATGTATACTAGACAATATAGATTTTTGTATTGATAGAGTTGAAGACAAAGACACCAATTATGTGCTTGATTGCAAACAAATTAGAAGATATGAGTAGTGGTCTCTTTTAATTGATGAAGTAGCCTTGCATGGAACAATTGACTCTTGGGTTATTGTTATTACATAGTGAAGTGATGCTCATAGTGATAGGTTTTTAATTTGTAAGATTAACATCTAGATAAACTTAATATTTAGAGTATTTTCCTAAAACATTTATGAACACCATAATTGGTTACTTATGTGTGTAAATAGAAGTATGTTTATAGGGTTGGACTAGTTGATAAATCTATGTACACCAAGTTGGTTGATTGTAGAATCACATTTACAAGGGACAGTCACATAATTTTGTAACAATGAATAATTGGAGGGGCAAGAGCCAAATCTGAGATTTCTTAAGACAACATGAAAGAGACATGTTCTAATTTAAGGTACACCAAAGTGTGATTGGAAAATGTGTGTATGTTTTCATGGTTGTAAATAGATACATAGCTAGTTGTAAGGTTCAAAGTTGCATGCATGATCCATATTCACCATCAAGATTTTACTCTTTGTGTCTAATAAGTTTTGTATTTAGGGAGAATGTTAGAATAATACAAAAACAGATACAAATAAATAGGAGTTAAGGAAGCTTGAATAGTTCACAAAACACAATATACTCAAGTTAAAAGTCCAAAACACACTCGTAATCTTGGAGATGCTAATTAATGCTCTATGATTCATTTAAGTAATCTTAATCTCACTTTTTAAATAATAATATAAACATCATAAAAAATGATATCTAAATGATAATAAATTTAGAATTTAAATCATTATAAGTGTTTTTTGACAACTTATACACACTATCAAAGGATTTTGTGGTGGATTCCATACATACAAGTTTCCCAGCACCAATAGTACTATTAAGATCACCCCATGGTATTTGAACACATGTGGATGGAGACTAAACCTAAAAAGAAACCAAACATGTGCTCTCTGAGACAATCACAATGTTAAATATAATATTTTTGTTACAAAGTTAAATGTAAATACATTTTCGACTTAGCTACCAATAACCACTCTACTTTACAATATTAAATATTGTATAAAACTATATATATATCATTGAATTTGAATTATTTCAAATACAAAAATGTATACAATATTGGTAGTACATATAATATACTATAAATATTTTAGTTGAGAAGTTATATTACAACATTTGTTGATATGTTGCTAAATGCATATTGTTTGTTTGTAAACAATACCTCTAAACACAGCCCCAATTGTTGATATGTTGCTAAATGCATAATGGTTGTCCGTAAACAATACCTCTAAACAATATTCTAATCCCAAGTTCCATATATATTTTGAACAATATTTTAATAAAAAATATTCATTGCTTTAATAAATTTTTAATAATATTTATAATTTTAACAAAGAATCTTGACAGTTTTAATAAATTTAATAGTATTTAGTAGCAAATCATCACAAGATATTTGTCCATCAAAATCCATCCTAGCTAGCGTAAATGTGCTTTGTTCAATTCGGTACGTTTTGTGTTGATTTTTTCACAGCTAGCAGTGAATATATACTGATATCTTTATAATATGATTAGGTAAATGTTAAAAAGTAAACACATAAACTGATATCTTTATAATAGTTAGGAAGTTAATGATTGAAATCACAGCCATTTAGTTTGTGTGACTACTAAGAATATTTCAGCCATATTTAATCATGTCCATAAAAAACTTATTAAACACTAAACCCCTATTAAATCTGCCCATTATCAATAGGTATACGCCTTTCAACGTAATAACATGGAGTGGGAGTGGAAATAATGCTGTTTTGATGATATTCAATTGCAGGTGTTGGCCTACGCTTGCTAAGAGAGGAAGAACAAGCAGAGACACTGTCTGATAGTAATTCTCGGGCCGCTGTTGTACAAACAAAATGGCTCGTATCAACATGAAATGTTGCACCTTCAGCTATATTCTGTTTATTTTCATGAGAACAGCACTCACTGATAATTCAATCTATGAAGATGGTCTGATAACCTGCCTTACGGCGAACGGCGTTGCTAATTTCACTTCCCCGCAGTCTTCCAAATACGAGGAGCTGCTGAGATTTTCAATACAGAATCTCAGGTACGCAGAAGCTCAGGTACCAAAGCCATCCGTCATCATCGTACCACAATCCAAGCAAGAAGTGCAGAAGGTGGTCGTATGCTGCAGGCTGGGGGGATTCGAAATCCGGGTGAGAAGCGGCGGGCACAGCTACGAGGGCACGTCCTGCACGGCCGACACACGGTTCGCTATCATCGACCTCATGAATCTGAACAAGATCAGCGTAGACACCAAGTCCAAAACAGCCTGGGTCGAAGCCGGCGCGACTCTGGGCGAAACATACTACGCCATAAGCGAGACAACGCCCGGCTACGGCTTCTCGGCGGGCTCGTGCCCGACCGTGGGAGCCGGCGGGCACATCAGCGGCGGGGGATTCGGGTTCCTGTCAAGAAAATACGGCCTGGCGGCGGACAACGTAATCGACGCGCAGCTGATAGACTCCGCGGGGAGACTGCACGACGGGAATAGCATGGGGGAAGAGGTGTTCTGGGCCTTGCGCGGTGGAGGGGGCGGAAATTGGGGGGTAGTCCTTGCATGGAAGATCAGACTGCTAAAACTCCCGGCGGTGATCACGGTTTTCACCGTATCCAGGCGAGGGATAGACAATGTAACCGACCTAGTTCACATATGGCAAACCGTGGCACCAAATATGGAACAGGATTTCTATCTCTCAGTCTTCGTGGGGTCGAATCTCCCGGAAGCTGAGAATGAAGGGATAAGCGCATCGTTCAAGGGAATGTACCTTGGCCCTAAAACCAATGCCCTAAAATCCATTAGTACACAGTTTCCAGAGCTCGGTATCGAGGTTTCCGATTGCAAGGAGCTAAGCTGGATAGAATCCGTTCTATATTTCTCAGGCCTCAAACCCACCCGAATACACGACATCGACAATCTGCGTGACAGGTATCACTCCGACAAGAACTATTTCAAGGGGAAGTCGGACTACGTTAGAAGCCCAATACCGAAGGCGGCCATTAGAGGAGCTTGCAGGGTACTGGAACAAGAACCGAAAGGGTACGTAATCCTGGATCCCTATGGAGGAAAGATGGCCGAAATCCCTTCAGATTCGATTCCGTTTCCCCACAGGGCAGGGAACTTGTATGACATCCAGTACCTTGTGGCTTGGTCCGAAGATGGAAACGTCGATCCAGAGCACTTATGTATCTCTTGGCTGCGGAAATTCTATGACTATATGACCCCTTACGTCTCACAAAATCCCAGAGCCGCTTATGTGAATTATATGGACCTTGATCTGGGAACTTACACGGCGCCCATACTCAATGGGAGTAGGCCCCTCGTGGAGATGGCCAGGGCGTGGGGAGAAAAGTATTTTTTAGGGAATTTTGGACGGCTGGTCCAAGTGAAAAGCAAAATTGATCCAGAGAATGCGTTGAGGAATCCCCAAAGTATCCCGCCAAACATTCAGTCCGGATTATTCGACGTCCTTTCTATGTCTTCTCTCTGTTAAAACCCTGGCCAAAACCTAACCTCATTCTGGAAAGAACTGGACAAATCATACCATCATCCGAACACGGGCCACCTTGGTGTAATTCTCAAAATATCGATGTCAAGCAAATCTTCATCCTACTTTAATGGATGCGCATGGGAATATGTCAACTACAATCCAACTAGAAGTAGTCGAACGATGTGGGATAATGTACATTTGTGATGTTGATCAGTTTCTACAATTTAGAAAGTTTTTTAAATTGGTAACTTAAGAATGGGGGATTATTGGATTATTAATACCGTGTTTATTTAAGGAGTGTGCATCATTTCAACATGTTAAAACTAGTATATCCACAACCCAAATTAAGCATTGTCTGAAGCATGGAAGACCCATCTAGAGTTGAGGGAGTTTGTGTATTTCTATAAAAGCCAATTTCTTTTTTCAAAACCTTTTCTCCTTTCATAACCAACCACGACATATTATATCATTTATTCAAAAGGATCTCGAAAATATGGTTTTTGATTTTTGAGAATTTAGCAAAATAGAAAAGTTAGATGAGGTCTTATATATATATTTTTTAAGATATTTCAAAGTTGTATGGGTTTAGAGACCCTAAAATATTTAACACTTTAGATTATAAAACAATTTTTTTAACAATTGAAAAAATTATATTTTTAAAAATTCAATTTATTATACAAAATATTTCAATCTCTATCATTTTTTAAATTCATTGAATAAGTTGTTAATCTCTGCCAATATAGAAACCACATGTCTCATTGTATATATTTTATAAAAATATATACAATGAGACATGTGGTTTCTATATCATCCTTTATAAAATATATCCTTTATAAGACATGTGGTTTCTATAGCTGGCACGTATCTATATATATCCTTTATAAAATATATGGAATCATCTCAAATTTTTATCTCATATATATATATATATATATATATATATATATATATATTAAGTTTTGAATGAGAATAATATTTGTTTGCGGTTTTGAAATTATATCTTTACTGTTTTGACTGAGGTAATTGAGGTGAGTCACTTTTTACTTTGATTCAATTTTAATTTAAAATATATTTATAATCTATTAAGTAAAGAGATTTAAATATATTTTATTAATTTATTATTTTAAGTTTCATAAGTAAAAGTTGATTTGAGAGATAATAATTAATATCATTATTATCAATTAATTTTTTTTTTTTTTTTTTCATTCTTATAGTCAATCCAAAATAATAATTGTTATCTTTTCTTTTTTTTCTCCTTTTCAATATTAGCACTCCACCACCTATTCCAAAAAATCATCCTAAGAGGGGGAGGCCCCCCAAAATCACCCAGATCCTTTACGAATTCCAATAGAAAAAAGGAGAGAAGAGAGAGATGCCAAAATCCAAGACGTAAAATCCAAATAGAGCTAGAGGCAATGATTGATAAAAAAAATTAAAGATACCATTCAAACTCAAATAGAGGATAGATTCTTAGGGTTCAAGAGTGAATTGCAGACAATGAGGGATATGATTCAAGAAATGAAAAAATATAAACAATCAACCCAAGAAGGAGGGGTTGAAGAAAATCACAACTTGAGAGATAGGATTAAAGAGCTAGAAGAAAAACTAACCAACAATTTGACCCTCAGTAATATGGAAAACCAATTGGATATCAAACTCATCAAAGAGGAAATGATTAAGCTAATTGAATTGTACCATGAGTGTAACAAAAGAGCCTTGAACCTCATAATTTTTTGGTATAAAAGAGCAACAAGAGGAGGATAAGCTAGCAATAGTAAAAGAATAATCAAATAATAAATCACAAATTGATACAACTTACCTCATAGAAGGAAAGAGGCTAGGAAAAATAATTGATCACAAAGATAGGTTGATCCATGTCAAAGTAAGTTGTAATGACCATAAATATAGCATACTTAGTAAATATTCGAGCTTAAAAGGGTCATGAATATTTAAGAATATTTATAAATGAAGACCTCATTCCAGAAGACCAAGTTGAATTAAGGAAGGAAGTTCAAAAGGTAAAAGAAGCAAGGAAAGAAGGAAAATGGGCAATAATTATAAATCGAAAAGATATTGTTAGGGATAGATACCAAAAGAATAATAATAAATAGGAATTTGGGACACTCGGGATCCTTTTTTGGAACTGTCGTGGCTTTCCATAGCGTAAAGATCCTATGATAAGTTGGATCCTGAGTGATATTGATATTATCTGTCTAGTTGAAACTTGGGAGCATAAGGAGTCTAAGGTCCCTAACATGGAAGGATTTGTCTTGTGGCCGGCATGGAACAAAAAATCCCACCATATAAGGATAGGAGGCATAGCTTGTTATATTAGAAAGAGCATTTCTGCTCACATTCAACTTCATAAGATTGACCCTCTCAATCAACTTCATAAGATTGACCCTCTCAATCAGTACACTTGGATAGAAATTTCAGACACCAATGCTAAGAATATGTATATAGAAATTTGCTATTTTTCACCTATTAATTCTACATTTTATAAGAAAAAAAATCTAGATAATAGTTGTCCCTATAATAATTTAGAACAAGATATTTATAGTTTGAAAAATGAAGGTAATATCCTCCTACTAGGAGACTTTAATGCTAGGACTGCAACTAAACAAGCTACTCTTTTAAGTACTGATTCCAACCATAATCTTTTATGGTTAGATGGGGACCTTATTTTATCTAATAGTTACAAAAGAAGCTCTAAAGACCTAACTGAGAATTTATTTGGTACTAAGTTGGTTAAGATTTGTAGTTGTGAAGACCTAATAATTTGCAATGGAGTAATGAAGTGGCCAAACTCCAACCATATGACTAGTATTCATGGTCTAGGTAGTAGTGTTATAGATTATGTGATATTTGATATCCTCGTTTTCATCCAAATAACAACTTTTGACCTTTTAAATGACCATGAGCGTGACTCTGATCATAAACCTTTAACCCTAACTCTAAACTTTTCCATGTATAGGAGTGCCATTGAAGATACTTATGATAATCAAAGGAAATTGCTCTTTGACAAAAGTAAAGTTGACATTTTCTTTAAGGATTTAAATAGTAAATTAAATCTCCTAACTTATAAGGACAACATTGAAGAACTCTATCATAATTTTACAACTACCCTTTCCACTTCTATTTTAACAAATTCTCTTTCGAGGTGTCCTATAAAAAGAATAATAAAACAACCAACCCTTGATATGTATGATAAAGAATGTAAAATTCCTAGGAAATCCATTAGGGATGCTTCTAATGAGTCCTAAAAACTCGATAAGATCAAAACATACAAAGCCCTAATTAAAAGGAAAAAAAAAAGGTACTATATCAATAAAACACAAGAGAAACTTTCACAACTATATAAGCTGGATCCTAAGAAGTTCTGGTGCTAAATTGTAAACCGTAATACTAAAGAAAATAATAGGATTCGCTTAAGGGACTGGAATTCCTACCTTAAAAGTCTTTATGAGTTCCCTAATTCCATGGACACCATTCTTGTTGTCCCTACAAAGGAAGATTTTTTTTCTTTAGATGACATAGAGTTTGGGGTGAAGCGACTTGCAAATGGGAAAGCTAATGACATTGAAGGCTACCAAGCTGAAATTTTTAAAATCGGAGGGCCAATCCTTATCCCTCACATACACAAGCCCTTCAATTTAGCAGTTAAGCAGGGCTTCTCTAAACCCTGAACACAAATCTTCATTGTTCCTATTTTTAAAAAAGGGGATAGAAACATTCCCTCCAATTATAGGATCATTATGATTAGCTTGACTTTAGCCAAGCTTTATGGAATTATTTTGGAAAAGAAGATTAGCCTTTGGCTAGAAAGTCACGGTAAAAGAGATAAAGGTCAGGCTGGGTATAGGAGATATCATTCAACTATGGACCATCTTGATATCTTTATGATCATTGCAAAGGAGTTCCACAATACTAAAACCAATCTTTTTGTTGTTTTGTTGACTTTAGAAAAGCTTCTGACATGGTTCCTAGAAAAACCTTTGGAATAGGTTGGAAGAGATAAAAGTGTCTCTCGAGTAGGGGGTGTCTGCAATAAGGATGTATGAGAACATTATTGCTAAGTTTAAAAACATTGATGGTTGGTAAAAAGAGATTAACTTCAAAATCAGAGTCAAACAAGGTTGTCCCTTGTCCCCTACCCTTTTTTGCATATGCATTGACAAGTTAGAAGATTGCTTGGAAAAAACAGGTTGTGTGGGCCCTACTCTCACTAGTATAGTCATCAATATTCTTCTTTATGCTGATGATATTGGTCTTATGGCAAGGAGTCCCCATGATCTTGAAAACCAACTAAGAATCCTCAAGGATTTTTGCTCCAATATGGGTATGACTGTTAATACTGATAATACTAAGGTAATGGTTATTAAATCCAATACGATCCCTTATGATACCTCCATATATGACAACAACAACTTGGAGGAAGTGACTTCATACAAATATCTTGGAATTAATATTTACCATAAGCTCAATTGGAATTATAGCATTGAGAAAATGATTATTGGGGGATGGAAAAACTTATTATGGGCTTGAAAAAAATTGTAAATCAACTGATCTTTGGAGTTGGGATAAGAAGAAACCCCTCTTTGAGACTCTTGTTACACATGTTATTCTTTATGGATGTGAAGTATGGGGTTGTAGTATCTCTTGTGAATCTTGGAGAAAGATACAACAAATACAAAAGAATTTTATAACCTATAATCTCAAAATTAAAGGAAATACACCATATCCCATTCTCCTCTTAGAAACAAGCCTCTCCCCCATTGAGAGCATGGTTATGACTAGATACTTAATGTATAAGAACAAATTAAACATAGTTACCAACTTAACCATAGTTACCAACTTAACCAGAACAAAGTTCTATCTTTTTTGGGGGTCAAGCTTTTTACTTACCATGTAATGGTGCTACGGGTAGCACCCCCCTTCCATTTTTAGGTGGTTCTTTGATATTTTAAATTTTGAGATACATAATGTTTCCACTTTTTTTTTAAATGTTTGTTTTTTCATTTATTTTCAATATTTTTTTTTTATCAACAGTGATTTTAGTCATTTTTCCATGCTTCTTTCAATCTTAAAATATTTTTTACCATTTACATTTTTCCTCTCCTTAATTAATTTATGGTTCCATATATATAGCGGAAAATATCATGTTTAACACATTTTTTTACCTTTAATAGATAAAAAATCATTATAGTTAAATAACACTATTTTTAAACATTTAACAAAAGAATATAATTGAATTTAATTTGATAAATTAAAACTAAAAAAAACTAAGAAAAATAAAAGAATTGAAATTAAAAAAAAAATAAAAAATAAAAAACAAATTTATATAATTAACAAATCAAAGAAAATCTTATAAAAAA
>ML780747.1:831404-849424 GCA_009831015.1 Picea engelmannii
TATATATATATATATATATATATATATATATATATATATATATATATATATATATATATATATAACATGGGCCGAACCACTATTGTAATTTTATGTTTTTTGCTTGGCTTATTTAGTTATTTTTCCACTTTATTGTAAACTATCACATATCCAAATTTAGATTTTGAATCCCAATATGATTCCACTATTTAACATATCTTCTATTTGTGCAAACTTGTCACATCTATATCTAAGTTGACAACCTTAGTGTGAAGGTGATGTACTTAAATAAAAAAAATTACATCAAAGATGCGTAACTCTTTAGCAACCATAAAGTATCTTATTTTAAGGTGTTTAAATAGAAAGAATTCAAACCAATAATGAGTAATTTTTTTAGTTATATAGTGAGTGTTTTGTTTAATTGATTTTTTTATTTTTGACTTATTTACTTCATAAATTAATGTAGTTTTTCATTAATAAAAAAATTCTTTTACAACCCTTCCTAAACATACCATGATTTTTTGTGTTGCTTATTTACTTCATAAATTAATGCAATAAGGTGCATAGCATTATATATATAAACAATTACACTTATATAATTTTAATCTAAATCTTTCAAATATTAAATGAAATATATTTTATGGCAATATATTTGGTCAAATGCGTGAGCCAAATGTTATCTAACGTTAGTAAATTGTTTTTTGTTTTTTTATTTTAATTGTTTTTTAATTTTTTAATATTAAATGTTATAATTAGCATTCCTACTTAATTATAAGTGCATTTCCAGCTAATCTCCTTATATTAATGTTACTCGGTGCCATGATATTTGAAATTTTTAAGTTTAATATTTAAAAAGTATAATGTAAGTATTAAGTTTTTCAATAAAATGACTATAATGGTGGTGGTTAAAGTTTACCATATTAAATTTAGTGAAAGGTAAGGAAATTACTTGTGTTTATTTAGAATTTTTTTTAAAGAAAACTTTTAAGAGAAAATGGTCCTAAATCACCATAGATTTGATGAGTGAAAAGGTTAATAAGGTATGTATTATTTAACAAATATTTTGAAATTGTGATATAATGTGGTTGTACTCAAGGTAATGTAAGAGAAAGTGTCTTTCATCTTCAAACCTCTTAGTGTCACAAAGATAAAAATTTCTTTGGACCCACCACATTTTAGGGATTGTCCAACACCCTATTTCACTATGGTGCTAGTGAGAGTTTGTCCTTATTGTGTGAATGTTGATTTTTTCGTTTACCCTAGTCAAAACATAGAGATAATTTTGAGACAATTTCTCGTGACCTCATCATTTATATTCCAATGATTTAGCCAAGACACATCTTTATGCCAACCTCGCCTTAAAGGAAACCTCTTGTCTTCCATGTTGTTTATTTTAGTCTTGTATATTCAGTATTTAGTCATAGCCATGCTTTGTATGGGGAAAGACTTGCATGTATGGGAAAGATAAGACATGGTATATTGTCTTTAATTTTGAATTATAAATTATAAACCATTCTTTTATTTTCTTTGTCTTTCTCCAACATTTTTTAAAAATATTACAATCTAAACCTTACAACTATATATATATATATATATATATATAATTTTTTATTGAAGTTGAATAAATATAAACATCATCACCACAGCTTTGGTTTTGAAGAGCTCTGCGGCCTAGCACCTCGCCCCATTCCCACTGAGACATAGAACCTCCGGAGGGGGCTGCATGCCCTCCCCTCCCTGCCCCATTAACCTCTCTTGCTCCCGTATTTTCAGTCTCCCATTTTTAGGCGCCCGTCTCTCTCTTTCCATTTCCCGTACCCCCCATTCGATCACTTCCTCATCGTTGTCACTTCTCTCTCCAGGTGATATTCATGTGCCCTCCACGTGACTAGGAAACATGGAGGCTTATGACATGGAGAAGGTGGATTTTGAGGCTTCCTCTCCTGGCCTCCACGCCTTCATGTCACAGTCTAAGTTCCTAGACTCCCTTTCTTCCTCGCACCTATTTTCTCCCACACCTTCACATTCATTGCTCCCTCGTGCCTCCCCCTTTCACAGACATGTGTCGCCCTCCTCCTCGCATGGAACCCCTTCACTTTCTCGGCCTCCCTCTCCCTCAAAATCTCCCCCCTCCTCCTCCGAACCTGTGTCTCCTCCATGCTCAGGTAAATCTCTCTCCCCTGTGAGCAGTATTCCGAAGGAGGAAAAAGGGGTTTCTGGCAGCGACACCCTTTCTCGAAAATGCTCGACCTGATGCATCAAGTAAAAACGAGAATTGGAAAAGATGGTTGTGGGTGTTGACAATCCCCTTAGCAACATCCCCCATTTCCTAGGGAAGACTATGGTTGGAAGGTTTCAGGGAAAGTCTCCACGAGAAAAGGATCTAACTTCTTGGCTACAGAACCATTGGAAACCTCTTATTAATTATGTCCTAAAGACACACCTCTTGGAAAGAAGCTGGATATATTTTTCTTTCCTCTCAGACAAATACTGCGAAGAAATCCGCAGGAAGAACTGGTCCTGAGGCCCTTCTGGTTTTTCTTTGAAACCTTGGACTATGGATTTCAACCACCTAAAAGAATCTACAATGGTAATGAAAGTTTGGGAAATTCTGCCCAAACTGCCTCTATCCTTTTGGTCCAGGGAAGCACTAGAATCCATCGGAAATAAAATAGGCTCTTTTGTAAATTTGGAACCCAACTGGGACTTTAAGAAAGACCGTAGGTGGGCTTGGATCTTGGTCAAAGTGGATGTAAGAGAAGGATTAGTAGGAAATATTGACCTGGTTTATGCTAGAATTACATTGCACCAAAATGTAGACTACTAGAGACTACCCTTTAAGTGCCATGGCTGCCATGAAATTGGACACCTTCGTTCTCAATGCTCCAGAATTTCCCCACTGCAAGAAATGCAAGAAAGTACATGGAAAACCAAGTCCACTATCAAAAATAAGGAGACAGTGAAGGTCGACACAATGGAAGGAAAGAATACAGATTGTCACCTGGACATAGAAAAAGGGATACTCTCCAGTCAAGCTCTTGGTGTCCCAAGCTCCTGCTTCAGGTATGCCTCCCTTTGATACACCCCTTCCCCCCATAATCTCTTCTAGAGGCACAAAAATCCGGACCCGCAAGAGATCCCTCTCCCTCCCCCTACCTTCCTCTAGCTCCCTCTTTGATACCTCCTTCCCCCTCCCCCTCCCTTCCTCTATCTCCCTCTTTGATGCCTCCTTCCCCCTCCCCTTCTTGCGCCCCCTCCTCTCCCTCTCCTAGCTCTTCTCCCCCCTCCCATCCCTCCCCTTATCTCCTTGACGTTCCCCTCCCTCCCAAGGGAAACAGATACGCCATGAGGTCAAAGCTCATGAATTAGCCCCTTCTTTCGGTGGTCTGTCTCTAAACCCTCCATCTCTCACACAAGCAGGAATGAAATATTTCATTTCGAAAGAAAAAGAGAAAGTAGCCACTAAAATCCACAAAGGCACCCAAGATACCATCACAAGGGCCCTTAGAGAAGGAAAATCCTGGATGACAAGGGCTAAATGATCTTCCTCTCTTTCAATGCATGAGGGGTAGGGGGTGCCCCAAATAATATATCCCTCAAAAGAATGATCCACAGCCTAAAGTTGGACGTCATCCTCACCCAAGAAACTATGTTCTCTATCGAAAAATCCAGAGAAACTTTCATCCCTTAGCTTCAGAATTGGTCTTTCAGTACTACTAACACCTTTGGTCTCTCTGGCGGTCTACTCATTGGATGGAGCCCTAATTTCCAGGATTTGTCCTCTTCTGTCGCCCTTTCTACAATCTCTATGAAGATACAACACAAGAACAATATTTTTTCCTTCTCAGTGGTGAATATTTACGGGCCTTACGCTGATAGGATCTCTTTTAGGGAGGATTTGGTCATCGCGGGTTTTTTTTGGGACCCCTTTTTGGTGAGGGGGGGGGATTTAAATCTAGCCCTATCACCGTGGGAGGTTTGGGGAGCACATCCCAGGGCTGACATGCAAAGACTCTTCTTCGACCAATCCTTCTTCAAAAATGCCACCTGGTGGACATTGAACCCATGAAACTCTCTCCTACTTGGCGGAATTTCAGAACCGGGGAAAATGAAGTTGCAAAGAGACTTGACTGCTTCCTAGTTTTAGAAGCCTTACTAAACTTAGGAGATTTATTAAGATCTAGAGTAGAGGTGGGAGACATCTTAGATCATCTACCTGTCACACTATAATGGTCCTCGAGTTTTGACTCTCCCCACCCTCTCCCTTGAAATTCAACCAATCTTGGTTGGAAGAGGAAGATTTCAAGAAACCGGTCCTTTCTTCATGGACCAAACTCTCCCCTCTGAACCATAAACCTCTTATGGTACAATTCGTAGTAAATATCAAAATATTGAAAAATGCCATAAAAATTTGGCTCCCTTTATGGAAGTCCAAAAGGTCCTGACACATTCGGGACATTAAAGAGAATTTAGAAACGGTTCTAAGATCCCTGGAGGACACCCCCCTAACAAACAATAAGTTAACAGAACTAAGAGATATGGAGGAAAAGCGCACGAAATGTCTTAAGACATATGAACAAGAATGGCATACAAAAAGTAGGGCTCTGTGGATAAAAGAAGGAGACAACAACACAAAGTTTTTTCATCAATATGAAAATTTTCGAAGAAACCTCAACTCAATCTGGGAAATCAAATATGAACAAGGAAAAGTGGCCGCTTCCTTTGAGAACAAGGCAAAGCTTGGGGTAAAATTTTTCAACAATCTTTTTTCATCCCCCCTAGGATGCCCTATCCAAGAAATCTTGGAAGTAGTAGGAAAATTCCCTACCATCTTTACCGACGAAATGAACCTTTCCTTAGAAGAAGAAGTGACAGAACTGGAACTAAAGGAATCTTTGTTCTCCATGAGAAATGGTAAAATCCTAGGCCCAAACGGAGTAACTGTGGAATTTTTCAAAGCCTTCTATGATCTTCTAAAAGAATATTTGTTGCTAATAATAAGATAATCACAAAAGGAAGGAAGAGTTCATGGCCCTCTCAACACAACCTTCTTGTGTCTCATCCCAAAGAAACAATGCCCCTCTCCCTTTGAATACTATAGACTGATCGCCTGCTGCAATGTAATCTACAAATTAATTAACAACATCATCACTAGGAGACTCAAGCCAATGCTAAGTGAAATCATTGTTAAAGAGAAATTTGGATTCCTACATAACAGACAGATACATGGTGTTGTATCCATAGCTTAGGAAGTGCTCCACTCAGTCAAGAAAATAAATCTCAAGACTTCCATCCTGAAATTGGACCTTTCCAATGCCTATGACTGCATAGACTGGACTTTCCTGTGTTTAGTACTAATCCAAATGGGCATGAGTTTAAAAACCGTCAACTGGATAATGGGATGTATCCAAAGTGCCTCCTTTTCCATCCTCATCAATGGAGCCCCATCCAATTTTTTCAAAGCATCCATAGGTCTCTGTCAGGGTTGACCCCTTTCCCCCTTTCTTTTCCTAATCGTAGCTGAAGCTCTAAGTCTTTTGATAAAATATGAAAGGTCCAAGGGTTTCTTAAGAGGAATTGTAGTCTTAGAATCATAATCAATCAGACACCTTTTATTTGTAGATGACATCTTGTGTTTCTTCTATGGATCTCAGAGGAATTTGAGCACACTCAAGGATATTTTAAACCTCTTCTGCAATGCTACGAGAATGAAAATTAATACGGAAAAGTCTTGTTTCCTTTTTCATCACTGTGAGAATGAAGAAGAAGCCTCTATTGTCAACACTTTCCCCGCCCAAAGGAAAAACTTTTCCGACGGACTAAAGTACCTAGGTTTTAATTTAAAACCTGACAACTACAAAAAATAAGACCGGGGTTGGTTAATAAGAAAGGTCGATGCCTGCCTAGCTGTCTAGGTCAACAGACTCCTCTCTAGAGGAGGAATATTGGTACTAATCAAATTAGTCCTAGAAGGAATTCCTATCTACTGGAATTCAATAGCTGAAGTCCCAAAAGGAGTCCTGGATCACATACGTTGTTTAAGCTTTCTCTTCTTGTGGAAGGGACAAAATGCACATGGAGGACCCCCTATGGTCAAGTGGAACTCAATCGCAATGCCAAAAGAACTAGGGTTTGGGGGTTAAAAAATTAAGACTCTTCGCCCGAGCCTTAGCAAGCAGAAAACTTTGGCGCCTAACTTTGGGTAACACTCTATGGGTAAGAGTAATGAACTCCAAGTATTTTCCTTCTTTGTCTATTTCTGATTGGTTTTGAGAACCTTTGAAATCCACTAAAGGTTCAATTTTCTAGAAAGAACTTGTTCAGGCATTCCCCCTAGTTTGTAAATGGATTGTTTGGCGCCTCAGAAATGGTGAAAAGGTGATATTGGGAAAAGATCCATGGTTGGGAGTTGGAAAGAATTACAAACTCTCCCAGTGCCTACTTCAATTCCTAAAAGGAAAAAAAATTGTCTCTTTCTGAGTGACCTCAACATTGGTTTTCCCCAATTAAGAAAAATCTCCCCCTAGATATGAGGGACGAATGGAACTCTTTCATTACCCTGTTATGTGAAAATTTTATTACCCTAGATAAAGAGTATTAAGACTCCCTTTGTTGGTAAAAAAACCCGCATAATGGATCTTACACAGTTAAATTAGGCTACAAAGCCTGGCTAGAAGAAAACTCAGAGACACAACTGAAGTGTTGGTGGAAGCCCTTGTGGAAAATCAAGGCTCCCCCCAGATGTAAATTGACACTATGGCTAGCTCTAAACAACAAATTGTTTACTTTGGGAAACTGGCTTAGGAGATGTTGGTGTCGACCTAACAGATGCCCTTTGTGCAAAGAAGATCAAGAATCCACTACTCACATTTTTATATCCTGTCCCTTTGTAGAGAAGGTCGCGCGTTTAATAAAAGACAAACTAAATTCCAAGGCTGATTGGAACTAGGGTTCTCTTGAAGAATGTTTCAGAAATTGGATACAAGACAAAATTGTTTCCCTTTATGCAGGTCTTCCAAGTATCATGATTACAAACGTTTGGTGGGAAAGAAACAATGTTGTCTTTAAAGATAAGATAGTTCCCACAGAAGTGAAAACGACTTTATCACTCACTCACGCTGAAGAATTGAAGACAAAATCCCGATCAAGAAAACAACAATTCATAGTCCCCCCACCCATTGATTACACCATCCCATGGGGCTATTTCGATGGGGCCAGCCAAGGACATCCGCGTACATGTGGTGTTACGGTGGTGTTGGTTATCAACCATAGTCACTATATCCATATCAAATATTTGTTAGGAGGAACAAACAACAATGTAGAACTGATAGCACTATGGACCCCTTTGGAAACAACCAAAGAAAAAAATCTGACAAAGCTTCAAGTGTTCGGTGACTCCAAACTAGTGCTTGATTGGGAAAGAGGCTAAAATAACATCCAGAATCCTCGGCTAGCTTCAATTCTAAAAGATATCAAACTCACCTTCAGAAATTTCGAATGGCTTTCTTTCCATCACATTCAAAGGGAGCTCAACACAAAAGCAGATGAACTCTCAAAAGGAGCTCTGCAACTGCCAAAAGGAGCTTTTGGCTTTTATGAGTTCTTTGAAGACACAAAAACTGAGGCAATGTAATTTCACCTCTGAAAAAATGTTTTTCTTATAAGGCTCTAAATGTTTTGAATAGTTGGAACAATTCATATTGTAAAAGGCCTTAAAGATGTATTGACATAGGTAGAATAGATCTGTAAGAAAGCCTACTAAAAGTGGACTGATAAGACAACAACATGTATATTCTTTTTTGAATATAACAGTTTTTTCTACAAATAAATTATATATATAATTTTTTTTAATTCAATTTATTATAAAATTAACATTTTATATATACAAAATACATGGTAAACCATCTCTTAATAATTTTTGAAAATTACCCCCAAAAAATAAAAACACTCTCAAAAATCCTTAAAAAAACTCCATACAACGTGAGAAAACGAAACCAATTATAATTAAGAAGTACAAATATGTTGAAACAACATAAAAACTAAAAATGATCAAAGAAGTATATATAAAAATCACATAATGTCCATCAAATTATTACACTATGACACATGAAAAAAAAAAATTAAGTTTAATATTTTTATTTTAAATTTATTTTACAAGTATAAAAACAAATCACTTAAAATTCTTAACTTATTTGAACCAATTACAATATTTATTTTAAATTAAAAATATTGACAACAAAAAAATTCTAAACTTAACTTCAATTAAGTATGGACTTTAAAGCATTACGTGCAACGATTATATTATATTACATGAAATCTAGCACCTAAACATCTTATTGTTATCATTGTAAGTTAATATATTATTTATCAAATTCAGAATTTTAAACAAAAATATATTTGTTAAAGCTATTACAAAATATATTAGTTATGAGTTTAATATGTTAGACCTAGAAATTAAATTTTAAAAATAAAGATTAATTTTGAAAGTAAGAAGGATAACAATCATTCTTTCTAGTCACATATGAACCAAACTTAATTAGGTTATTTTATATATATTTTTTTAATATCATATTTAATATCATCTTCTTTAATACATGTTTAAGGTGTTGTCTAAACATTGGATCTTTTGAATTTTTTCACCGGAATCGAATGAAACAGATTTTGGTGACATGAGCATTTTCTTTTGTTTAAATTGCATTTTTGAATGCATAAATGGATTCAACACCCTGAAAAACGAAATGAACATTTTCTTAGAAGAAGAAGTGACAAAACAAGAACTAAAGGAATCTTTGTTCTCCATGAGAAATGGTAAAAGCCTAGGCCCAAATAGAGTAACTGTGGATTTTTTCAAATCCTTCTATGATCTTCTAAAAGAAGATTTGTTGCTAATAATAAGATAGTCACAAAAGGAAGGAAGAGTTCATGGCCCTCTCAACACAACCTTCTTGCTTCTCATCCAAAAGAAACAATGCCCCTCTTCCTTTGAATACTATAGACCGATCACTTGCTGCAATGTAATCTACAAGTTAATCAACAAGATCATCTCTAGGAGACTCGGGCCAATGCTAAGTGAAATCATTGGTGAAGAGAATTTGGATTCCTACATAACAGAAAGATACACGGTGTTGTAGCCATAGCTCAGGAAGTGCTCCACTCAGTCAATAAAAGAAATCTCAAGACTTCCATCCTGAAATTGGACCTTTCTAATGCTTATGATCGCGTAGGCTGGAATTTCCTGTGTTTAGTACTAAACCAAATGGGAATGAGTTTAAAAACCGTCAACTGGATAATGGGATGTATCCAAAGTGCCTCCTTTTCCATCCTCATCAATGGAGCCCCATCCATTTTTTTCAAAGCCTCCATAGGTCTTCGTCAAGGCTGCCCCCTTTCCCCCTTTCTTTCCCTAATCGTAGCTGAAGATCTTAGTCTTTCGATAAAAGAGGAAAGGTCCAAGGGTCTCTTAAGAAGAATTGTAGTCTTAGAATCATAACCAATCAGACACTTTTTATTTATAGATGACATCTTATGTTGCTTCTACGACTCTCAGAGGAATTTGAGCACACTCAAGGATCTTTTAAACCTCTCCTGCAGCGCTACAAGAATGAAAATATGGAAAAGTCTTGTTTCCTTCTTCATCACTGTGAGAATGAAGAAGAAGCCTCTATCGTCAACACTTTCCCTGCCCAAAGGAATTTTTTTTATGACAGACTAAAGTACCTGGGTTTTAATTTAAAACCCGACAACTACAAAAAATAAGACTGGGGTTGGTTAATAAGAAAGGTCGAGGCCCACCTAGTCCTCTGGGTAAACAAACTCCTCTCTAGAGGAGGAAGATTGGTACTAATCAAAGCAGTCCTAGAAGGAATTCCTATCTACTGGAATTCAATAGTTGAAGTCCCAAAAGGAGTCTTGGATCACATACGTTGTTTAAGCTTTTGCTTCTTGTGGAAGGGACAAAATGCACATGGAGGACCCCCTATGGTCAAGTGGAACTCAATTGCAGCGCCAAAAGAACTGGGGGTTGGGGGTTAAAAAATTAAGACTCTTCGCACGAGCCTTAGCGAGCATAAAACTTTGGCGCTTAAATTTGGGTAACACTCTATGGGTAAGAGTAATGAACTCCAAGTATTTTCCTTCTTTGTCTATTTCTGATTGGTTTTGAGAAACTTTGAAATCCACTAAAGGATCAATTGTTTGGAAAGCACTTGTTCAAGCATTCCCCCTAGTTGGTAAGTGGATTGTTTGGCACATCAGAAATGGGGAAAAGGTGATATTGGGAAAAGATCCATGGCTGGGAGTTGGAAACAATTACAAACTCTCCCAGCCCCTACTTCAGTTCCTAATAGGAAAAAAAATGTCTCTTTCTGAGTGACCTCAACATTGGTTTCCCCCAATTAAGAGGAAGAGGGGGTTGGGAAAATTCATATTCCTTGAATCTCTCCCTAGATATGCGAGACAAATGGAACTCTTTCATTAACCTGTTATGTGAAATTTTTATTACTCTGGATAGAGAGTATGAGGATTCCCTTTGTTGGTCAAAAAACCCACAGAACGACTCTTACATGATTAAATTAGGATACAAAGCCTGGCTAGAAGAAAAATCAAAGACATAATTGAAGTGGTGGTGGAATCCCTTGTGGAAAATCAATTCTCCTCCCAGATGTAAAATGACACTATGGCTAGCTCTAAACAACAAATTGTTGACTTTGGACAACTCACTTAGGAGAGGTTGGTGTGGACCTAACATATGCCCATTGTGCAAAGAAGATCAAGAATCCACTACTCACATTTTTATATCATGTCCCTTTGCAGAGAAGGTCACACATTTAATAAAAGACAAACTAAATTCCAAGGTTGATTGGAACCAAGGTTCTCTTGAAGAATGTTTCAGAAATTAGATACAAGACAAAACCGTCTCCCTTTATGCAGTTCTTCCAAGTATCATGATCACAAACGTTTGGTGGGAAAGAAAAAATGTTGACTTTATAGATAAGATAGTTCCCACAGAAGTGAAAACGACTTTATCACTCACTCACACTGAAGAATTTAAGACAAAATCCCGATCAAGAAAACAACAATTCAGTCCCCCCACCCATTGATTACACCATCCCATGGGGCTATTTCGATGGGTCCAGCCAAGGACATTTGCCTACATGTGGTGTCGGGGTGGAGTTGGTTATCAACCATAGTCACTATATCCATATCAAATATTCGCTAGGAGGAGGAACAAACAACATAGTATATCTGATAGCACTATGGACCCCTTTGGAAACAACCAAATAAAAAAATCTGACAAAGCTTCATGCGTTTGGTGACTCCAAACTGGTGATTGATTGGGCAAGAGGGCAAAATAACATTCAAAATCCTAGGCTGGCCTAAATTCTAAGAGATATCAAACTCACCTTTAGAAATTTCAAATGCCTTTCTTTCCATCACATTCCGAGGGAGCTCATCACAAAAGCAAATGAACTCTCTAAAGGAGCTTTGCAGCTTCCAAAAGGAGCTTTTGGCTTTTATGAGTTCCTCGAAGACATAGAAACCGAGGCAATGGAATTTTGCCTCTGAAAAACTTTTTTTCTTGTAAGGTTGTAAATGTTTTGAATAGTTGGAACAATTCATATTGTAAAAGGCCTTAAAGGTCTATTGACATAAGTAGAATAGATTTGTAAGAAAACCTACTAAAGTTGGACTAATAAGACAACAATATGTATATTCCTTTTTTGAATATATATATAATTTAAAGGCCTTAAAGTTTTGTTGACATAGATAGAGTAGATTTGTAAAAAAGCTTACTAAAACTAAACTGATAAAACAACATGTATATTCCTTTTTTGAATATAGCATTTTTTTCTCTCTCTATATATACTTAATTTAATTTAATTTAATTTATTATGAAAATAACATTATATATATACAAAATACATGGTAAACCATCTCTTAATAATTTTTAAAAATTGCTTAAAAAAAAAAAAACCTTTAAAAAATCCTCACAAAAAGAAAAACTCCCTACAACGTGAGAAAACGAAACCCAATTATAACTAATAAGTACAAATATCTTGAAACAACATAAAAACTAAAAATGATCAAATAAGTATAATATAAATCACATAATGTCCATCAGAGTATTACATTATGACAAATGAAAAATAAATTACGTTTAATATTTTTATTTTAAATTTATTTTACAAGTATAAAGACAAATTACTTGCGCTTAAAATTCTCAACTTATTTGAACCAATTACAATATTTATTTTAAATTAAAAATATTGACAACACAAAAATTCCAAACTTAACTTCAATTAAGTATGGACTTTAAAGCATTACATGCAACGATTATTTTATATTACATGAAGTCTACCACTAAAACATCTTATTGTTATCATTGTAAGTTAATATATTATTTATCAAATTTAGATTTTTAAACAACAATATATTTATTTGTTATTGTTATGATTTTAATATGTTATATGTAGAAATTAATTTTTAAAAATAGAAATTAATTTTGAAAGTAAGAAGGATAACAATCATTTCTTCTAACTAAAAATGAACTACTCAATTAAGTTATTTTATATCTTTTTCCTTAATATCACATTTAATATCATCTTCTTTAATACATGTTTAAGGCATTGTCTAAATATTGGACTTTTTGAATTTTTTCACCGGAAATGAGTGAAACAGATTTTGGTTATATGATCATTTTCTTTTGTTTAAATTGCATTTTTGAATGCATAAATGAATTCAACACCTTAAAAAACCCTCAAAGCATTTTAATTAAACAGTTGCAATCACTCAAATATGAAGTTCCAACAATTTTTGGTTAAATTTCAAACAAAATTGATCGAAAAATATGCCCATAAAAACAACAAAAAAATCAAACGTTTATACTACTCGCATATTTAATATCCACGAAACGTTGTTGAGTATTTGAGGGTCGTACAGTCCGCTCTTCAACAGTTGACTGTACAAACCGTTGTTGAGTATTTAAGGGTCGTATGGTCCACTCTTCAACAATTGAGGGATGTACTTGGGCTGTACGCCCAACTCCACGGCTGCCTCTGCTCCATGGGGTCACTCCTTCTCCTTGGCTTGCATAGTAGGGATGTTGATTGAGCTGTAAAGTTACAAGGTTATGAATGGACCAACCCAATGGTTTAATTGTCGACCATTTTGTCTCACGCAATTTCCTCGTTTAACTATTGCTTTATTTTTTTGTCTCATGCACCCTTCCTAAGTGGATTTCAATATTTAAAACTGGAAATTTTAACATGGCATAGGTCTTGGTGTGCAAGCGTGATTAAATTTGGATTACATGCTTGGTTGAAGTATAAAAAAGTTATTTTTTTTTTTTAAATATTGTTTAATAGTGGTTTAAATGTATTGAGTAATGGTCAGACCATGTTGTAAGAACCAAGTGAGAAAATAATAGTGGTATATATAATCCTCAATCAATATTATCAACTATTTTTTCCGCTCGCGTGAAGCTCTACCCCTAGTTCTGGTTCGGTCTCTGCTCGACGCTGAAGTCGCAACCTTTAAGCAACTGATCAACTCTTTTGGGAATCCATCAGTTCGTCCCACTCATACTCAGTTTGTTAAAAAGTTAGACTCGATCCCTAAAGTTGTGATCCCCAAAGCCCCCTGTACCAAAGCCCTTTCCTATGCTTCAAAAGGGCTTATCGACCAATTTACAGGACTATGGCTCTCCCCTAGACACGTCAAACTCTGGATTGCATGGAAATGTCCGCCTCTAATCAATGGAAAAATGAGCTTCTTCTTCTGCGGTAAGGTTTTTTACATTTTTTACTTTGAGCTTCAGGAAGATCACGATCTTATTCCACAGTGGTCCATATTTCTATGACACCATAGGTCTCTACCTAAACCATTAGACCCCAGATTTCGATCCAGAAAGTGATATCCCTACAACAGTCCCAGTTTGGGTGCATCTCCCCCCACCTGCCTTTTCATTGCTGGGGGGACGACTCTTTAAAAAGTATTGGAGACGCAGTTGGAAAATACATTGGTCGAACGAAACCCAAATCTACTATGTTTTCATGCGCTTGAATCTGTGTTGAAGTAGATCTGGAAAAAGGACTCCCTGAAGCTATAAAAATCACATTGGATGACTGGAATCACATCCAAAAACTAGATTATGAACAGATCCCTTTTAAATGCAAATCATGCCATGAATATGGACATTTTGCAAGAAATTGCCCAAAGAGAAAGAAAGCAGAGGCTGAAACATGAGAAGCACAAGAAGAGGGTTGGCAACAAGTAAAAAAGAAAGAAAATACTTGACGAAGTGGAGGATAAAAAAACAGAGAGGTAATCCCTCTTCAACACACCAACTCAGAAACATGAGCGCATAGAAGCAAACCCCCGGAAGTGAACTCAGGTCTAGATCGGACCTCGTCCAAAGGGAAAAAGAAAAACCCAAATAACTCCTTTGAGATTATAGGTGAATCCTCGGCAGGAGGTATCGGGATCATCGATCCCACGCCATTGGTCTCTCTTGAAACAATCCCCCTTATGCAAGAAGTGGATCAGGCTGGGGAAGAATCATGAGATGAATAAATTTTTCAGGAAGCAAACATGGAAGAAGTCAAGGAAATATATCCACCAGATCCTGCAGAAAAAAACAAAAACTAAAGGAACAACACAGGTAGAGATGGAAGAAAGTGAAATCATAGCAGAAAATATCAGAAAGTCAGGAAGGCGCACAAACAAAAATGTCAGGGAATATTTTGCTAACAAATAAAAATCTCTTGGAAAACAACACTCCATTGAAATTTCACTCAATAATGCAAGGAAAAGAGGCAGAAGAAAAATAGTTGATCACGCTGTCTCAAGCGGACGAAACCCCTCCTCCTATCGTCAATGAAAAACCTCTCATGGAATTGGAGAGGCTTCAGTAGTAGCTCCAAGGTCAAAGCCCTCAGAGATATTGTGAAAATAGAAAAGACCTCTATAATTCTCCTCCAAGAAACGAAAAATGGAGGACACTTCAGCACTAGAACAAGCCAAGAAAGCTCTCCGATCAGGTGAAGGAATAGCCATTAGTTCAGTAGGTGCTTCATGAGGTATCTTGACCCTCTAGGATGCACAGTCTTGGGAAAAGAGGTAACTCATTGTGAAAATCATTAGATTCTTACAGTTTTGAAGAATAAAGAAACTAACAAAAAAAATTCCCTTATAAATATCTACATGCCAAATAGATACCCTAATAAGATAGATTGTTGGACCACCCTATTTGCAATTCGAGATTCTTTGGATTTGTCCTCAACAATGGTGGGAGGGAACCTTAATACCAATCTCTCCCAGGAATAAAAGAGGGGCGAAAGCCGGGTGAGAGATCCCCAAAGTGAAAAAATTACAGATCTTATCTCTCACTGGGATCTTCAGGATATTCACCCTCAAAAATGGAAATTCACCTGGAATAATCGATGGGTTAGTTTGAATCATATAGCAGGCCGACTGGATTAGTTCCTCATCAACAACGAGTTCCTTATCTCCCCTTTCATCATTTCCTCCTATCATTCCTTCCGTCATCTTTGACCACAAACCCATCTCCCTCCATTTTTCCCCTCCCCAAAACTTTGCTCCTTTTCCCTTCAGATTCAATCCCTTTGGCTTGATTCTCCCTATGTTCCAATTTTAGTTCATCAATCCTAGTCCTCTCCTTCCAGTGGTTCTCCAATTTTTTTTGGGGAAATAAATCTTAAAGAAGTCAAACTGGCGCTTAAAGAATGGGCTAAAACAACTTTTATTCCCCCTAATAAAGAAAGGTAGTCTAGAATCTCTAAATTAACATAAATTCAAAAGAAAATTGAGAATGAAGAAGTAACCCATGAAGCTTTACTCAGGGAAAAAGGAATCTTTTCAAAATCTACACTCTGCAATGAGATGAGAGGAAGAAAATTGGAGACTAAAATCCAAGAGTCTGTGGTTAGAAGATGGAGATTCGAATACCTCGTTCTTTCACAAACAAGATCAACAAAGAAGAAAAAAAAGTACAGTGTCAAAAATCCAAACAGAGTCAAATGGATTATGGAAATCTTCTTAATCAAATCAAATGGACAACATGCCAACGTTTTGTAGATCTATACTCTCAAAGAAATCAAGAAGAAAAAAAAAAGTTACCCATGAGATGTTAGAGCATATTCCCCTTTGAATAACAACAGAAGACAATGAGCTTCTAACTCAAAAGATTTCAGAGGAAGACATTCTTCAAGCCATCAATATCCTTGATCAAGATAAGGCTCCATGCCCAGATGGTTTTTTCATCAGATTCTACAAACAGTTATGGAGCTTAATAAAGCATGATCTCCAACGCATGCTAAACTACACCCTCCGTAAAAATAAAGTAGGAGATACCAATTCAAAATTCTCAGCTCTCATCCCGAAGGAAACAAACCCTTCTAATTTATCCAAATTCCTGCCAAAAGCTTTGTGCAATTCCTCCTACAAAATTCTTACTAAGATTATTGCCTCAAGAATAAAACCCCTCCTCTCGAAATTGGTCTCTGATAATCAAGGTGGATTCATGGAAAAAAATCAAATCACAGACAATATTATTTTAGTTCAAGAAGCTATTCATTCCATCAGAGAGCGCAAAGACGAAGGAATGGTTCTCAAACTTAATATGGAAAATTCCTTTGATCATGTTAAGCCCTCCTTTCTCTACAAGGTTTTAGAAAGATATGGATTCTCCTCAGAATTCATAGATTGGGTGAACGCTTGTATTGGTTCCCCTGGGATAGCCCCAATGATAAATGGTCGGCCATAGCACTTCTTCAAATCTAGTAGGGGTCTCAGACATGGTTGTCCCTTGACACCCTCCCTTTATATTCTCATGGCTAACTCTTTAAGTCACAAACTGGAAGAGGAGCGTAGATTGGGGAACCTCCTAGGGATTCAAATTTCTCCAGGAGTCAAAGCTATAAATCATTATTAATTCGCATACGACACTCTTCTACTAGGATTCTCCTCCCCCATTATTGCCAGAAGATTCAAATGTATATGGAAATATTCTTAATAGCTTTAGGAGGGAAAATAAATATCAACAAAATAAGAATATATGGTTGGAATATACTAGTGCACCAACAATACATCATCTCTAGAATTTTTGGATTTCCAACAATTGTAAATTGGAAATCCTTCACTTATCTTGGCATGCCTGTCTTTCAAAGTGAAACCTTATCACGGGATTGGAAATCAGTCTTGGACAAATTAGCTATCCAGATTCAAATTTGGGGAGCTCACTGTTTATACCCAACAGGTAAAATCATTCTAATCATATCCGTTTTGTCTGCTCTAACTATTTTTCAGTGTGCAGGGATTTTAGCACCCAAAGGAATCCTTGAAAAAATATCAGAATATCTCCGAGGTTTTATTTGTGAAGGTGGGAAAATAAACACAAAAAATGTCATCTTGTCAATTGGGGATCTGTATGTCAAACCTCAGGCAAAGGTGGCCTGGCATTTCACAACCCCTCTCTTAAGAATATATCTTTTGGAGCAAATTTGGTTTGGTGTCTCATCTCTGACTCTTTGGATTGGTGGAAGCAAGATATCTTATCCAAATACATAAGCTCCCCCAAAATTCACAGTCTAGACACCCCCCTTCTCCCTTCAAAAGGCTCGCCTATTTGGAAACTGATAAGAACGAAAAACTCCTCTGATACAATCAAATCTTTCCTGGACTCCTAGGAATGGCGCCCTCATCAATGTATGGACGTATAGCATTTTTGGAAGGACACCTTGGAAAAACTTGAAATTCTTAATCCTATTAGACTCTGGTTTCTTTCCAATGGATTCTCCAAGCTAAAGCATTTCTCTGAATGGACAACAACTAGTCTATGGCACTATTGGAAAGTTCTTTCGCCTCTTTCTAAACTCCTCCCGTGTAACATCCCGCTCTGGCGCACTGAGACCACTTATTCTTTGAGGACACTTGCTCGCAAGTGATCTGGACCCTTTTTGATGTTAGACCTTTTGTATATGATTATGATGTGATTGACAGAGGATATGATGTGTTCCTATGCA